>JANQAP020000518.1:543976-558628 GCA_026874005.2 Erythroxylum coriaceum
CAAAATTGTCTTCATGAAAGTTGTAGGTCTTGATCTTAGCTTTCCAATGATATATAGTTTGTAATTTTTGGGTTTCTGGATTGAGAGATATGTTGTTTGAAAGTAAGGATGTTTTAACTGGGAAGTCGCGATCGTTACCCGTTACGATCGCGACTTTCCCAAAAACTGACCCAGTCGCGATCGTAACACGGTACAATCGCGACGGTCGCAAATTTCTTCAATGTCGTGATCGTGACGAAGCGCGATCGCTACAATGCAAAGTTTCTTCAATGTCGCGATCGTAACACGGTACGATCGTGACCCGATTATATTTTATTTTATTTTATTATTTTTTTATTTATTTAACCCAATTTCTATTAATTCTTTTTGCACCCAAAATCATTATTCCTTGTACATTCTTTGTACATTTTGCTATGGAAAATTTTATTAAATTGTTAAGTATTTTTTTCACTCTTCCTAACTTTTTATTTAGAAAATACAATTATAACTTATTTCTTTTATTTGATATGATCCCACCACCAAACTTCCGTGTCTGTTATAAATTATTTAATAGAAATGTTCCCAATTATAATAATAATAATAATAATAATTATTATTATTATTCATATTATTACAAATAAATATCAAATGGTGACACATAGTCACCATAAAATCCGTACGGGGACCGGGGCCAACAATTAGGGCCACAATTTTGAAACACACACCATTCTTATGGCCCTTAAGGCAGTACACGTGGTACTTCCACCATAGTAATGAAGATGAATTGGCATTACACATTAAAGGTATCCTAAAGTCTTCAATAACAGAACAAAACTTTGTTAAAGTTCCAGATACTTAACTTTATATTATGTATATAAATAAGTTCTCTAGTTTAAGGTCATATATCCCACAAACCATTTCTAGTTTTTCCTATTTCCTTTAAAAAAATGCACAAAAGAGACCCGAAAATGCTTCTTTCCTTTCCTAAAATTATAACTGCTTAAAACTTGCAGCCATTCACGAGACCTATCTATGTCAAAAAGTTTTATATCACCATCAGAACTAATTCTAATATTAATATTCCACTGTAGAATTTTAGTAAACACAAAAAGTTGTTGCTAAATATGCATCCATGGGAAAGAGGAAATCTATTAGAGCCAACAAAAGTTTTTTATGCAAGAGACTGTCAATAAAATGACAAAATTCTTAAGATAATGAGAACATATGTTACAATAGAGACAACTCCAGATTTATTCCAAGAAACACATTAAATGAGTTTAAATTCCAGAAATCGATCAAGTTAGAAGTAGAAAATTTTCATAAGACAAACTTGGTGAAGTTGGGTTTATAAGAAAAAAATTAAAATAAAATCAATTAGTAGCGACAAATATTGGGGAGAAAGGTTGTTTTTACCTAATCAATGCAACTGACAGAGAAATGTTAGAGAAAAGAGAAGAGAGTGTGAAGAGTGAGAGAGACCCACTGACCCAGAGACGAAGACCGTGAGTGAGACTAGACCAGAGAGTGGAGAAAAAAGACGAGAGTGTGAAGAGCAAGAGAGGGCCATTGAGCCAGAGATGAAGAGCATGAATGGGACCAGATGAGGGAGAGGTGTGCTGCTGCATGAGTGAGAAAGTTTGTTGGGAAAAACAGAGAGAGATAGAACTTGTCCAAGAGAAAGAAAGCTCTTGTTTACCTATTCCAGATGTGTGCAAAATAGGTAAAGACGGGAGGTAGCATCTTTTAGCTACTCCCCCATGTCCAGGAATTATTAATGCTTAGGAATGGTTATTTCGTAGGTTTTTTTCTAACCAAACAAAGAATACCTAATAAGTACGAATAGATGGGCAATAGAATACCTATTACCCTCAACCAAATAGGCTATCAGTATTGAAAGAGGGTAGTCTAAAGAGAGCTTGGCGACTAATAGATATCAACCAACTCAAAAGATATTGAAAAGGGATACTAATATTGCAACTATCAAAGAGTTTAAAGCTAAGGATGGTGTTGGTCCAATTTGATACAAAATCAATAATTTAGTCTAAATTAATTGAAATTTAAATTGGATTAAGCTTTTAAAAGAAGATTTGAGATTTAGTTTGAGATTAGACTTAAGTGTATTAAGTTAAACTCAATCAATACATTCCTTATTTAGACTAAGAGGTGGATTGGTTAAGTCGTAATTAATTCAAATAAGAAAACTAGAAACTAAAATTATGAGAGGTGGATTGGTTAGGTAGTAACTAATTTAAACAAAATACCCATAAATTCTTATTTAGAGAATTACGAATCGTCCAGGTGTGAACATTTAATGAGAACTAGAAGGCTCAGGATCTTCTGTCCAATTTTATGGTATCTTATTCTGTCCCATGAATCTCAGCCATTCATTTATGCGAATCTTGCGTGGGTCCCGCATAAATAAATGTGGGACCCGCATAAATGAATGGCTAAGATTCATGGGACAGAATAAGACATCATAAAATTGGACAGAAGATCTTAACTCGAACTAGAAGCGGCAGGGAAAATCTCAGAGACAAGCACAGGTGATGGAATTGACGAACATGTTTATTTTCAAACATGAATGGGAAGTAATTTCCCACGAATAAACTACGAAAACCTTTTCATATTCCACTAAACCTATCTCTCCATTCTCTTGAAACAGTAACACCCTCGTAACTGATTCAAGAAGATATAGATAGTTGAAATAAAAACAAATCTGAAGCTCTAAGTGTTACAATCAACATCCAACTAGTCCTATGGATGTTTGGCCAAGCCACAATACAGAGCATTAGGGGGGACATCAGTCTCCGTGAACAAGCTTTTCTCGTCGTTCCAAACTCTCACATATAGCTGTTGGCCAAGATATCGCCGCGACCAGGTCGCTGACCTCAAGTTCCACATTCCCTTGTTGTCCAGCGACACCAATACTGCAGTCCACGACAGTGGATATACCTGCAAATTTTAACAAAGCTTTTAGTAAATATATTATAATTGCTCTTTGTAAAACTATACATCTACACGACCACTCTCCACTTGTACCTGAAAAGTGTGCCTAGGAACTCCGTCTACCAAATTGTAGCGATTTCTCATGCCCGTAGACCAAACGCCGGACCCGTATCTGCAAAATTTTAGAGCAACAGATATAAATATTTGCAAATAAATACATGGTGCAAGAACTCACTTTAGGAACAAGCGACACACTAGAGCAAACATAAAAATCGTTTAGTAAAAGTTTTACCCAACAACGTAGGGACTGTATCCATCCAAATGCCAAGACTGGATTGTCTTCTCCAGGTTTTGGAAGACAACTTCTACGAAGTCGTGAAGAGTAATTCCGATTACAGATGCTCCAAGTACAGGTTTAGCATTAGTAGGTTTGTCGGGAATTGAGTTAAGCTTGAAGACACCGGGAATGTTATACCAGTCAGCGAGCTTCAAAGGCGTGGCTGGATCGACATAGGAGATGCTGTTAACGGCATACCGCAACTTGCCGTTGATCTTAGTTTGTGTATTGGCAAAAATGATTGTCCTGACAACTTTTATTTGTCCATAATGGAACGAGCCCTGAGGATTAGGCCTAGCTGCATTTGCTGTCAAATTCAACCTAACAAGTGACAACACATAGTTGTTTATCAAAAATGGTAGACAACAAGCAAATCAAACCAGTTTGCCTAACTTCGTCTCTATCAGGTAAAAACTTTGGAAGAAGATCACTACCTAATGGTCCTGGCGTGCTTCATAGACCAGTGAACTTGGTAGGTTGGACCAATAGGCAACGGTAGAGATGGTGGCGTCTTGGAGCCAGCATAAGCAAGAACTCCAGTAGTGGTGAGAATAGGCTTGGTGAAACGGGTAGAGGCAACGATGTAGTAGTCCTTCGGGTGACCGCTTAACGTAACCAAGACAGCCACAGATTGACCAACATGAATATCAATGGTATCATACTTTTCTTGCAAGGTATGAGCTCCTTCCACTTCCACGAGGGTCATTACGTGGCCCTGGATCCTGAAATTGATTGAGGTCGCAATCCCCACATTCGAGACCCTGAACTTGTAAGTTTTCCCTGTAAAAAAGTTGTTAAGCAGTCTCTCAGATTTACTTTATTTAGTTTTAATTAGGATCTTAAGAGTCAAAGTAACTTGATTAATTGGGATCAAGTTACCTGCTTCACCGGTGAAAGTTGCAACTTTGGCGACCCCATTTATAAGAAGAGCGTCAGGCAGAGGAAGAGGATCGCCCTTGTCCAACTTTTTCTGCAATATCTGTAGAAAACGGACTTCCCAACAAGTTAGCATCAAGATTTCCGCATTGAAACAGGCCCAACATGGTCTGGGTTTAAACTTAACGCACTAAAGCGACATTTAAATAAGAAATCTTCAATGGCAAACCTTATGGTCGGTCTTGTACCAATCACCGATTAGCAGTGTGAACTCACTGTTGGGAATAGGGTATGGAATGGCAATCTCAGACCTTGACTGGACATTGAACCCTCCAAAGCCTCCAGCAGCTCTATGCAAAGCAGTTGAAGGGAAGTAGTTGTAAGTTCCGATTTGATCTTTTGCCTGGAACTTGTAGGTCCAGCTGGAGTTTGAAGGGATAGGACAATTGGTTCCTAATACTCCATCTTGCCATGAAGTCCTTCTTTGTTTAATACCATTCCTGATATAAACCAATAAATAAGTTGTTGCTCTGGTTCCTGGCTACAATCTATATACTTCTAAACAAAAACGAAAATAATGCTGGGCACTAACCATGTTATGAGGAAAGGTTCGTCCAACTTATTGATGACATTTACAATTATGTTGTCGTTAGTCTCACAATCGATAGTTGGACCAGGAAATTTTCCGTTGATGAGGATTGCCTGCAAGAAAGAGTAGCACGAGAGGGAACAATCAGGTTACGGCTAAATCATCCAGAAGTCTTTGAGAAGTTTACAGGAACGTTAAACATTCATTTCCAGCTTGGGATCGGAAAACTGCCGAAATTTGTAGTTACATCAGCAAAGAAGATTTCAAAGAGAACTATTCTTTTATATGGATGAACCTACCCTTTGACGAGTGCCAAGTGGTGAAATGTATCCATATGTAACTGTCCATGTATAATATCTATAGGGATCCTCAGCTTCCACCCAAATGCCACTTAGCAAAGCCAATAGCCCAATACAAAAACACAGGAGATTGGCCTGCCTCATTTTACGGTGTTATATTCCTCCAATTCCTTTAGATCTGTCCATATGTATATCATCATTCAGTTAAAGAGGACAATCGTCTTCAACTGAGAATTGTTCATTTGCAGAGACAGTAATGAAATGACACTTTTTTAGTGGCACAGAACAGATTAAAATTAACTGAAATTTTTTCTTAAGTAAAGTTTCAATTGGAGAAATGAATAAAAGACTATTCATTAAAATAATAGTCATCATCTGTTATAAAAAATTCCTAAAATTGTAGTCACACGAAAAATGTGAAAATGAACTTTACAAGCAATGATATGTCATATTACTAACCCCTCCATCATCATTAACTAAAAATTCAAGTACCATAACATTTAAAAAAGAAAATAGAAAATGCTACAGTCTTAGAATTTGATTCTTCAGAAAATAAATCTATGGAAAGTAAAGATATTCACATGTTTATATACTTATAAGAATTCTAATAAGAAAGTTGAGTAGATTCTTATTATATTGTTGGATACGCAATAGTATTTCATGAAATTTAATTTAATTTTGACTTGTGTTTCTAATTATATCCCTACAAACTGAATAAAAATTGAAATCATTAAATAATATTAATTTGTAATACAAGTTATATTATTAAATATTAATTTTTCATTTATGATATTCTAATCATATAATAATGTTATATTATAAATACAGTATTGAAAAATACTAAAAAAAACTTCAACCGAGTACAACGATAAATCTTAAAATTTAAATCAAATTTCAAAATTTTTTCTAACACTAAAAAAAATACAAATAGTACATTATTTTAACTAGACAATCTCAAAATGACAATAAAAAAATAGCAAGAGCAATAAAATAATTGCTTTAATAAATCAAACAAAAACTACACAAAAGTTAAGTAAGAAGGAAAAATATGAATCTGAAGATTGTTGATTGAAATTTCTGAGCAAAAATATCCAAAATCTTACTAACGGGAGAATAATAATAATAGTTGAAGAGGAAGTAGAGTTTTATAAAAGAATTGTTGTAGAGTTGAGAGAGAAGGAAGGGTTGAATTAGTTAGCGTATTTTTTAGATTAAATTCCTAAGGAAAATAATCTAAATACTAAATGCGTGATGAGATTTAGTATTCAAATAAAGTGCTATTATTTTTCCAATCTAGATAAAGTTTTTACTTTCCTAACTATTAAAAAAAAAACGAACTAAACGTGATAATATAAACTTTAAGAAAAAGATTACTTTCTCAAGCAAGAATCCATACCAACCAAACAAGGTAATAGTTAATTGATAGTAAAACATACTCATGATACCATGTGAAAACAAAAAGTAAATGAACAAGAATGAAGAAAGTGTACCCACCTAGGAACTCCAACCTTACCCGCTCAAAGATGTAACGAGGAATAAGATAAAGAGGACGAAATGTCGAAATGAACTAGTGAGTACATAAAAAGTTGAAGGCTTATATAGAGGAGTCAAGATCCTGGAGGTCACGCAAACCTAAGCATCAAGACTCGTTAGGAGGTCAGAATTTTAGATATGCTTACCCTATTCACTATTTTCGCTTGTTCATTTTTGAGAGCACAGAATAATATATTTGATTAGGACATGAATAATGAATGCAGGAATCATTAGAAAGATCTAAAGAAGCGAATGCGGCTGCGGCGAGAACGGATCAAAACATTAATTGATTGCAAGTTAATTGACTTCCTTGTTAAATTTTAAATGAAATCTGACCTAAGACAAACGAGAGTATTGTGTGGATCACGTCTGTCCTTTGGGGTTTCTGCAATATTTACTGCTAAATTTGCTTGCGGTTCCCTTTTTGTTTTCTTAGATCAGGACTTGCCACATCAAGATTATTGAGGACACTTCCAATTATAATTTACTAAACTTAATTTTAAGTTGACGTAAATAATGTTTTCATTTTACTTGTGTATCAAACTTGAGTCTTCCCCTCATACTTATAGCTAAAAGGAATAAACCCTTTCTTTTCCAGTTAGATGACATTTTTATTATTAAGCCGAAGTACAATTTCCTGAGATTATAGTGTTTTAAATACTAAGTTTTATGGGTGAACGAAACTTTCCTCTCTCTAAATTTGTAACACTTGAGATATATCATATACTTTTTTGAATAGTAGTTCCTAAATAGCATTCGTTTTGTTTGGAAGTGTATTTTGTATAGAACAACAAATCAAGGGTCAAATTAATATTGAATCGAGTTCCAGTGTTCCTTCTAATTAGTAGAGATACTCTTTCTAAATAAAATAATTAATTACTTTAATTATGATTATGAATAAAGTAATTAATCATAAGCATCAGCTAAAATGTCGAAAGTCAACTGATTGATATTCTCGTAGAAAGTTACTTAATTGGTCGGTTACATGTTCTTAAACGAATCCCAAGGATGGATCTCATATTACTGAACACAAGAAGTGTTAGGCACATGCCACAAGACTGGTGAAGTAGACCTCTTTTAATTCCAACACACGTAAAATTAAATTCTCCTCATGTGCTCATTTAAGATGGATCTTAACATCCAAGTTAATCATATTTTCCTACTTGTCGGTGATGTATTGTTCTCTAATTTCTGCTCTAAGTGTTTCAACCTTCTCTAATCTTTTTTATTCATCCATTTATTAGTTCTGAGGAGAGAAAAAGATACCATTAAACTCTAAGCCTCTAATTTTCTTACAGATGACCATATTGTATAAATAATTTGAGGAGGAATTTGTAAGAAAACCTTTACATGAAACCTTTGAAACTTTAAGGTTTGAGTACTTTTCTTTATCATCTTTGTCACAGTAACGAGGATTATCTTGTTTGCTCTAAACATAAGTCAAATAAATTTGTCTAACCACATAAATTCATACGTTTTTGTTTTCTTAGTATCTCTACGCAAAACTCTCTAAGATGACCATAAGCATTTATAAAGATATTAAGCATACTATAACATGTCAATGATATAATTAAATCTGCCTTTAATTGTTTGCTCTTATCATGTTCTGTTTTCCCTTCTAGTCAAATCCTCATGACTTAGGGAACAGATTAAAGCTCAAATAGTTGGTCATTCTACGGGTGCAGTCCGATGGCTTTGCCACACAGTAGAGCATTAGAAGGAATGCCATATTCATTTGCAAAGCTTTTCACTGAATTCCAGACCCTGAGATATAGTTGTTGCCCAAGATACTGCCTTTCCCATATCGCAGACCTCATGTTCCACATGCCCTGGTTGTCCAGGGAGACAAATATGGCGGACCACGAGTTTGGATATACCTGCAATGAAATAAATAAACTAGCTATAGATTGACTGATGATCTGGAACTGATCAGGCTGCCGTGATGTGAGGAGATATTGTGAAATTAAATTGTAAGTGCATCTCACTTACCTGAACAGTGTGTCTGCTTATAGCATCATCTAGGTTGTAAGTTAGATTCTTGGCCGGTGACCATTTCCCATAGCCAAAACTGCAGATGTTTGTGAGGTTAATTGTTGCTCTCATAAGACTCGCTAAAATTTGGATGCAACAGAACGTTGCTACTTACCCAACAACCCAGAAGTCATAACCATCGAGATGCCAGGATTGAATAGACTCTTCATTGTTCTGGAAAACAATTTGAATAAAATCATGGAGGTTGGTCGAGATAACTGAGGTTGCTAAATATGCAGGACCATCAGAGGGAACACTTTGGATGGAGTTCAGGGTAAAGACTCCCTGGATGTTGAAGTAATCAGCAAGTTTTAAAGGCGTATCAGGATTAATATAGGAAACCCTGTTAACGGCATAACGCTGCTTTCCATTGATTTGAGGTGCCGAATTGCCCAATACAAATGTTTTGGTGATTGCTATCTTTCCATAATGGTATGAGCCCTGGGGATTCGGCCTTGCTGCATTTGCTGTCAAATTCCGCCTTCAAGAAAAAAGAAAGACGAAAGAATGAACCAAATATCCAACTATTTGGACATATCTTGGTTTGGTGAAAGAATTGTACATGGAGTTTCCAATCTCTGAGATAACTAATCGACCATTGGCCAATACCTTATAGTTCTAGCTTGCAACATTGACCATTCTATTTGGTCAGCAGGAGCAACTGGCAAGGGTCCAGAGGCTGGGGCCTTAGAATTGGAGTAATGCAACAATGCAGATGTTGTAAGAACTTGGTTGGTAAAACGTGTTGAAGCAACAATGTAGTAATCTTTTGGAGCCTGATTTAGGGTAACTAAGACAGATACAGACTGGCCAACGTGCACTTCAAGAGAGTCATAAGCATTCTGAATTGTGTGAGATCCTTCAACCTCCACTAACTTCATTGTATGGCCCTGAATCCTGAAGTTCAATGAGGTAGACAATCCTACATTGGAGATCCGGAACATGTAGGTTTTACCTGAACACGAGGAAGATGTTAGTAAAAAAAATTACAGAAACCGTTAGATGAAATGCTTCAAATCTTGAATATCAAAATATAAATTTGATAAGAATTATAGCAATGACCTTGATCACCAGTGAACGTAGTGTGACTCTGGCCATTAATTATGAGTCCATCTGGGAAGGGAAGAGATTTGTCAGAGTCCAGAGATGCCTGTAATATCTGCAATATAATCACAGTTTAAGGTGAATGCCAGTAATATCAAATGGAATGGTAAAGCGCTACACAGAACAAATGACTCCGCCAAACAAGAATGAAATAGCAGGATCAAATTTCTACTCAGGCTCTATCTGATAATTCTGATTCAAAAGATGGGTAAGCCTAACTAGGCATATTGGAATGGAAATAGCAACTAGTCCAAATTCCATATAGGCTTAATCATTACATAGAATGTCGAATGCAAATAGTTCACAGGACAGAAGGCCTTTTCACAGCAAGGAACTAATGAAACACAGGCTCAAGCAAATAAATCACTGTCTTTGATTGCCAGGTTATGCCATAACCCAGACAAAAAGCAGGCCTCATGGCAACGCACATGATGAAGTTATGCTACAGCAGCTTTGACATATTTAGGATTTGTTTCTTTTGTTTTCATGGCTTTTGAAGTGGTAGTGGAGTATAAAGCTCAAAAATATATCAAATGTAATACATCACATATTTGGATTAAGAAAAAAAAAGGGAAAAGAAAATCATGAGCTAAAAGAATCTTCATTTCTTCTTACATTGTGGCTTGTTTTGTACCAATCACCAATTAGTAAAGTGAAATCTCCAGCAGGCAATTCATATGGAACTGGGATTTGAGGCCTTGCATAGATATTGATTGCTCCATATCCTCCAGCAGCTTTGTGGAATAGTGTGGAAGGGAAATAAGTGAAGGTTCCAATCTGATCCTTAACTTGGAACTGATAAGTGTAATTAGAGTTCGGGGGAATGGGACAATTGGTCCCCAGCACTCCATCTTGCCAAGAGTTCTTTCTTTGCTTAATGCCATTCCTAGTTGTAGCAGTATAATCGAAAGTTGTCTCAGTTAGAATGCAAATTCCAATTAATCATCCGGCATTAGTACTTTCCACACAGTAAATTTGATTGATTAAAAAAAAAAAAATTTCTGAACTTTCTTTAAGACTTTAAAGCATAGAATGCAGGAAATTGAGATAAAGCAAGAATCTCTAGAGTCTTCTTTTAAGCTAGCTGCTAGAGAAACAATTTAGAGCAGCAATTTAAATTTAAGAGTTAATGTGTGAATCCATTTGTCACTTTTCCCATAGCCAAAAAGAAGGAAGCTTTTGCATTCTTAAAAGGTATGTGAAATAAAAAATTTGCACGAATAGGGAGGAGTGTGTATCCACATCTTAGTTCTAACCTCGAACAACCAGAGTCACGCTGAAAACAAACAAAAGCCACGAACATAAGAAAGTGATGTGACAGAGAATAAGGAACTTACCATGTTAAAAGGAAAGGTTGGTCCAGCTTGTTGATGAGATTGAGAATAATGTTGTTATTAGTCACCACATCAAGCCTAGGACCAGGAAACTGCCCATTAATAAGAATCACCTGCACGGCAAAAAACCACAACTCTATTAGCTTCCAAGAGCCAGACTCTCCCCTAACACAAGATCGAGATCAAACCTAACACCCAAATGAAAATGAAATACCTGTTGGCGCACACCAAGAGGAGAAATAAACCCATAAGTCACCGTCCAGGTATAGAACCTATATGGGTCATCTGCATTGGCTACATTAACACTTAAAGCCGCCAAAACTCCACAGAACAAGCACAAAAAGATTGCTACTTTTCCCATTTGGATCTGCAAAAGTGGACACAGATCAAAGTCACTGAATTAGTAAGAAAACAAAACGAGAGGTCACTTTCATGGACTCACTCCAAGATCATGTAGAGAAAAGAGAATGAGAGGTGACCGGATCTCTTTTCTTATCCCTCTGGGCGGCAATCAATGAAAGCAAGTGACTGGTTGGGCTTAAATAAGGACAAGGCGCGAAAACTACCTTCACTGGGTCAGTGTAAAATGCGAATGCTTCTGGTACAAGTACAAAATGGGCAATGCTCACCACCTTATTAAAAAAAAAACTATTTCCTTTCTGACAAAAACATATCAATGTAAAGTTCTTTTTATGGTTGGTAATAGAGATGAAGCTCAGCGCATTTCACGCGTTTCCGCGTTATGGTAATTGCCTACCGCCAAGTTGTTCCGTTTCTTCTTTAGAAGGTGGAGCCTTGGCAGCTGTACTGCGGAGAAATTCTTTTTTCCCAACTTCACCCTCTGACTGTGCTTGATTCTTAGATAGAAAAATTGAAAATAATGAGACGGGGTCCCATCATTTCCCTCAAATTTCAGTCTTCTTTTAGTCATGCACTGTTTTGGTTACTTCTCTCCCTTTATTTGCAATTTTCCTGTGGTTCTCTCAGCTCTGCTCTTGTCCTTTTTTGTTTTAAACCTTTTCTTTTTCTCCATTATAGGTTTCTACGACTTTATATGTTGCTTTCAATAGTTAAGCAGATATCTCTGTTTTTACAAAAAATGTAAAATTTTGGGCTTTAATATGTTATAGGGATTGCTCTTTTTCTTTGCAAATGCAGTGGTTTGGAATTCGGTAGCGAGTGCATTGATTGCGTCATTTATCCCTGCACATGGCGATCTGTCACCCAAGCAGTGGTTTGGAATTCGATAGCGAGTGCATTGATTGCGTCATTTATCCGTGCACATGGCGATCTGTCACCCAATCGTCATTTTTTCTTGTTCACAAAAACGTGAAAGTCTTTGGAAATAGTAGACGGCTTCTATAGTTTATCTTCCTCCCAACTCCCTGGTCCCTGTCACTCAAAAGAAAAAGAGACTCAGAAATTTTTTAAAGGGCTCCTAAAGATCAAATGAAAAGGAAAATAAGGCCATTACCAGTGATCATCTTCTTATGTTCGGTTTCGACTTTCGAACTTCCAACGTCACTACTGAAAATAATCACCTGCTAAAAGTCTTTAAGGTACAACCAAGTCCAGTTGCAATTGTAAGTGGGCCTCGTAAATTATACCTAACATACCTCAGAAAACCTCCGTTAACAAGTATGTTCTATGATTATGGAAGTCAAATAGCTGAATCAAACCAGCAACTCCAGGTACCAGCTTGGCTTCTATGCTAATAAAACAATGTGCCCAAGTCAAGTTCAGTTGCCATCATAGAAGGAAGCCACATATTACATACATTGTCCTAACAGTTCGAGGGAGACTTCGTCAGACCCAATCACCTGCTAGGAGTAAACAAGGAATATTTTGGGGTAATGTAACAATCCGCTATATATTCTTCATGCACATTGTATAATTAGAATCAGCACCACAAGACTAACGTTGGTTACAATACATGTAAAAGCTGAAACTAAAAGAGAAACTTATGCTCTGAAAGATTACTGTTCACCCTTGTCAACCATTCCACAGCTTGCCACCGTTTTCTTGTCGCTTTTTGGTATCAACATACCGATCCCATAGATTCCTGCACAGATTTCATCGGAACGAACTCATGGACAATGACACCGAGACACAAGCTACTATAGAGACAGAAACACGAGTCACTGAAATCCTAGACAATCATCCTGCAAAAAAAGTCCGTGTTCGCAACAGAGAGGAAGACCCCCCTCCATCTGAGAAAGTCTCATACCGTGCCGCAATCATAGGCACACAAGGAACAGCAGAGGCAGAGCTGATATTACAGTGGCCACATGAAATTGAAATCGAGGCAGAGGAGGGCGACATTCTCACCTTGCCCAGTGAATCCGGAGGCAGCATTGCCCTCTCCTCATCCTTTCGCACAAGGCTAGATCAGAAATGGGAACGAGCAGTTGCCATCAAATTGATGGGTCGACGAGTGGGCTACTCCCTGCTATACTCCCGCCTACACACATTGTGGAACCCCCGCGGCCCCATGAAAGTAGTAGACCTGGAGCACGATTTTTACCTGGTGAATTTCATTGAAGAATCTGATTACCTTACGGCACTCACACAGGGTCCATGGGTTATACTGGGACACGCCCTGTCCGTGCAACGTTGGACCCCCGAATTTCGCGTTCACACGGCAAATTAACCCGAGCAGTCGTCTGGATCAGATTCCCCGACCTACCCATAGCATGATACCATCCACAGATACTCACCGCACTAGGCAACATCATTGGAAAGATTGTTTGAATCGATGAACCTACCTTACTTACCCAACGGGGCAGGTTCGCCCGAATAGCAGTGGAGATTGATCTGGATAAGCCCCTTCGGCCTAAGGTGGAGCTGGATGGGGAGACACTGTTGATCGCCTACGAAGGACTCCCACAGATCTGTTTCCGCTGCGGACTGGTGGGGCATGACGAGAGCTCCTGTCCGACCCGTCCTCTAGCTCCAATCGGGCCACCCCAGCAGTCACCTACCCCTCGTACTACCACAACGACGGAGACCAATGGACAGAGCGCCAATCCTCCTGCACCGGTACCGGAGCAATCGAGTGAAGAGTACGGACCCTGTGTAACACCCCACTCCCGCAAGACCCGAACCCGACATCGATGATGATATCCGAGTCAGTGCCCCGTGAGGGTGGTATGCTAGAGCACTCAATCACTCAGAAATCGGTTTAAATTTTTTTTTAAAACAATAACATAAAGTACAGAAAGTTGATAACTAAATTGTCCATTGTATTTTCTAACCATTTGATACAAAACAATGCAATCAACAGAATTTTTATTAGCCATTTGGGCCCAATACAAATTACAAAATACAATCATTTCCAGTTTCCCAAAATTATTACAAACTGTAATATTCAACTACAAATGATACACAATTTTGCGGAAAGTACAATTCAGTGCAAAAATAAAGAGACACAATGCAGACGCGAACTGATACCCGACCTCTTCTTTCTCTCATATGCAATAGACATACTCTCGTCGCCTAACGGGGTATTCTTCTGAGTCCTGAAAAATAGTTGCAAATTTTGGGTGAATTTTGCGAACTCAGTGAGTGACCATCATCGATGGCTCACCCAGTCACATAACACATTATTCACACATCACACAGCTC
>JANQAP020000518.1:565373-590905 GCA_026874005.2 Erythroxylum coriaceum
AAAGCTCTTCAAATCATCTCATAACCCTAGCTTTCCATGCTTACATGATCATCATTCTTCCAAGGTAGAATAGGCTAGGTTTTTAAAAAAAATATGAAGATAACTGAAATTTTGGAGTGGTTAAGTGAAGGATGATAGCAAACTCAATGTTTTATGGATTAGGCGATGAGTGTCGTAAATGGAGAAGTAAGAAGAAGATGAGAGAATGAAGCAAAAAGTAACAAATGAAAGACAAATGAAGATGGCCTTTCAAAGGTGAGTGTCGTGAGTGGTGAGTGGTAAGTGGCAATTGTTGTGACACTTGTCACTTGCCACATGTTATTTTCTTGTGGTTCCACTTGTCTTTTAATAATTAGTCCATTTGTCTCTCAATTTTCATACCATTTGTCACCCAAATTTCTATGCCACTTGTCAATATATCCTAATGCCACTTGTCACTCATTTCTATTGTCATTTGTCACTTATTTCTATTGTCAGTTATCAATTTGTCTTGCCACTTGACATTTTTTCTAGTCCAAAAATACCCATAAATTCATAAATCTCCCAATTGTAATAATTACTTTCTAAATTAATAATTGAAACCATCATATCAAAATTCAAGATATAAAAATTCACAATTCACATCATAATCATTTTAAATTGTTTATACTTCGGAATATGTCAGTTGAGCGCATATACAGTATTTGCATTGTATACAAAAATTAAAATTCATGTGTGTATGCCAATGATATGTATGTGAATGCAATGCACTTTATAATTTTCTCAACACTATTTCTCGTATACAGTGGTCTAGGGTCCTAACCCTTAATATTGAAAAACGGGATATTATAGATGGAAATGAATTTTTGCAAGTTCAAAAACATCACAGCGAAAATTAAAGACATCAATTTTTTCAAACAAAAGTTGCCCAAAAGATGCATGTCCAAAATTTCGAAGCCATAACCAGAGCTTAGCTTTATTTTTCTCCACCTTTTAAGTCATTTGCAATAAAAAATTGATGCAACTTGTCTAAACTCCTTAACATTAGGTCTAGATAATACTTCCCTCTCCTAATACCACCATCAATTGTTTGCTTTGTTTGGATGTCCTTAAAGAGACAAACGTTAGGCCGAAAGATTACAATACATGATAAGGCTGTTGTGATTTGTGAAACAAATAAGAGGTTATATTCTAAGGATGGAACAACTAAAATAGAATTTAAATTTAGGGTATTAGTGAGAGTTAAAGACCCTTCCCCAACAATTGAGACTTTGTCACCATTGCCAGTAGAAACAAATTTTTGTGAGGACTTGTGAGTTCAATAAACTGTGTACAATTTAAGGTCATATAATTGTAGCAATAAAATCAGTTATCCATGTACTATTAAAAATAGGTGCAAAAATATTAGAAATCTTACCACCATTATTTGCAGTTGCTACTAATGCAGAAGTCTTCTCAATGACATCATCATTGATTTTGGTCTCAACAACAATAGTAATTGGAGTTTTCTTGAAATTCTTCTTTCAGAGTGCTCGAATATGGTCCCACTCTGGATATCATATAAGTTCATAGTAGAGATCTTTAGTATGTCCAGTTTGGTTGCAATGAGTGCATTTGTATGTAGACTTTTCACCATCAACGGTTGTCTTTTATTTTTTTTCTAACCACTATAGCAACAACTTCAAGGTTTCCAAATTCTCCTTTCAATATTTCACGGTCTATTGCCTCTCGTTGAATCAATGCATAACATTCTTCTATAGTCAGAATGGATTCCTTCTTTAGAATCTCTCCACAAACTTGTTCAAAAACATCATCTAAACCTGCTAGGAATATATGCACCCTTAGTCATTCAATTGACTTTCGATATGCTTCAACATATTCAGGATCCTTCATGAAAATTTTGTCCCATGGATCTAGTTCTTGAAAGACTTCAATTAACTCTCCATAGTATTCAAAGAGAGGTCTTCCACTTTGTTTTATAGTGAACGCCTTTTGGTTTAGGGTGAAAAACTGCAAATCATCATTTCCATCATGGAAGGCTTTTGCTAATGCGCTCTAGATTCCATGGGCTGTGGCTAATCATAAGTATCGCTTCATAATCTCTAGACTCATAGATATCAACAACCATCTTTTAACTTTTTGATTTTCAGCATACCACTTTTTATACACATCTTTAGATTTTGTAGGTGACTTTGTTTTGGCAAGGATATAAGAGAGTTTCCCCCTTTCAGCAATATGCATCTTCATCAATCGTGACAAATATCATAATTTGATTAAGAAAGAATGATGTTTGTATTAAAAGCTCCTTCAGATTGAGCAATAATAGGAACAAAAATTTCACTCATCTTCAAAAGGTTTTGTATGCTTTGATACTAACTTGAAAGATGAGACAAAGAAGAAGGAAAAAATACTTTTATTCATTTGTTACTTTCTAAAAAACGTACTAGTTATAATGTATAATAAGGGAAAAAATCCTGGCAATTAATCCTATAGGAGTTTAAGGATATATTTATGATTATACAATCTTAACAATTACAGAGAAAAATCTCAATAAAAAAGAAGTTGAAATCAAAAGCTTTATAACATATTAGCATTAGAATGATCACTGATGAATATCATGAATTATCATTTGCCATGAAAGTGAAAGCACTCATTTAAAGAGTATTCCCATATAACTTTATCCACTTCCCGAAGGGCAACTTTGATGAATAGTTGATACTATATATGACTTTGATTATGTTATTTACTTATAGTTGAAACACATATGTGTCGCTTTTATCAAGATGATTACTTATAGTTGAAATTAATAGGCTAATTAAGGTGCTGGGGAAGCAACGTGGAGCACTGTAACGATGATGGAAACTGGACAGTCATGATGTTAAGCATAAAACTTCATGTTTATGAAATTTTCTTTTGATTTGAAGCAAATATTTTGTATTACCTACGTCTCCACCAATTTTTGAACTCTGTCCCTCACGTTACTACTTCCGTCCACCCTCAGCCCACCGCGAATTTAACAAGCCCATAGTATCAAACAATTGACTACTACTGCCATGTAAGAGTTGACAAGTCCAACATGGAATGTGGGTCCCAAGAGCACATTTGTCATGTTTCAAGTTCTAAGTTAGCATTAGGATATACTTCACCTATGTACAAACAAAAAGTTTCAGATAACTCATAAGCCAAGAACTCCTTTTCATTGCCACTAAGTCTACCTAGCCTCCACGTTTCCATCTAACGTGTAAACCTCACGGCAATCTTATGCTTTGTCTCTCTCGGATCCCCTTCTCTGCTTCTGCCAAGCTTTCAAACTGAAGCTCAGTCATTGCACATGAATGCAATTTAGATAAACCAATTTTGGCCAAGTGTTTTTTGCTTCATTCCCGTAATAGACATGCCTGATACATCACAAACTTCGTCAGTTTCATCAGGTAATGGCAAGTTTTACAACTTATGGATCAATGGAAGCTCCATTTCTGGTTCAACTTACTGCTAGAATTCTTCATATACAGAACGATTATGCATACAGAATTTAGTATAGTATCAGTTTGTGCAAGAGCTATAGATTCTTATTCATGTTCTGCAGTATAGAATTTAGGCCCAGTTTCACTGCTCGTTAGGCTGTTCCATCAGGTCATTCACCTGCGCAGACTGGAAGATTGAACCATAATTACATTAACAGTTACATAGCTAACTATGTTAATCTTTGTTCCGTTGGCATATGTGATCTGGGATTTGTCTTTAAATATCTGTCATGTATGCTAAGGATCGTAACTGATATGAAACAGATAGTGTTCAGGCCGTCTTCCTCTGGAGGAGGAAGAAGTTGAGTATCTTCGTTCTTTTAGTTGCAACGGCAACATGGGTACTGTTTGATGTTTATCAGTTCAACTTAATCACGGTCGCTTCTTGGATAGCTATATCAGTTCTCACTTCGCTGTTCATATATGGCAACTTCGTTCGACTTTTCCGGAAGTAAGAGTCTTAAGTTTCCACTGTTAATTATTCGCCTCCTTAATCTAATGTTATTGATGTCCTCCTACTTTGTCTTTTAAAAGCTTGCTTTTAGCGTTTATGTGACCAACTTTGATGATATTTTATACCAGAGAAAAGCCCAAATTTTCCGGTTTAGAGATCACTGAGCGGACAGTAATTGAGACTGCAGATTCAATTCGAAAATCATTAGAAGAAGGGGTTCGATGGATGTTTCGTATCAGTACAGAAAAGGAGTGGTTTGTCTTTGCCAGAGTGGTCGCTGCTTTGTGGTTTCTCTCTTATGTGGGAAGCTTTTCTGATCTCCTGACACTTCTTTACATAGGTACGTGTGAGGTGCTCTTTTTCTCTTTCTCTTTCTTATTCTAATGGAGGTGTTCATTAAAACCGACAGGCATAATTGTGGGCATGACTGTTCCTGCGACTTATGTGAGAAACGAGGACAAGATACATAGGTTTCAGGAGTGGATAAAGAAGCAGTTAAAAAGATTCTATGACGTGGTGGACGAGAAGTTTTTCCAGAAAATAATGAAAAAAGTGGTCGGAGTTAAAGAGGTAAAGGAGAAGAAGGTTGAGTAGTTTCTTTGTACATGTAAAGGTCTATGAGTAGCTTAGTTCGATGCTTTTAGATGCATATATATCCTCCTGAAATGGTCTGTAACTTAATAATGCTCCATATTCAATTGTTCTTGAGAAGTGAAAACCAAACTTTTACATATTCAGTGAAGTTGCTTGGTCGCATTCCCAAAAGTCGTTAAAGGAACACTTTGTGTCCTCAAACACGATTATTTTTCTATTGACAATCTTTGAGAAAAATTTGATTGCAGTTTGACAATCTTCAGAGGTCCTTTAGTTCTTAAGAGTTAAAGAAATTTTATGGGGTAGCAATGATTCCAAAAGCGGTTGCAAGCTTCTCTCTCTGGTAAAATAGGTTTTGCTCTTTGTGTTCCTCCTCTACATCGTGCAAAACATTATTCTTGTCGGGAACAATTACTTCATCCTTTCTGAAAGCTTCCCCAAGAACTCATATATTTCCTTGCTGGATGGGAAGCATCTCCCAACATGAACACGTGCACATTTCTCTTAAACCTGGTTTCTTCACTACCCCATGGTCATCCATGGCCTTTCTGATCTGCGCTACTTAGCATAAATGTTGCTGATTGTAACTTAAGTAGCCGGATTCTCAGGCTTTATTTCAAATAGTGAATTTGCTGCCCCTTCCCCTATTTAAAGATTTTTACGAATTCTACAACTACCAAGCCGGATGCCCGAAGAAACTTGTCCGGTTTCATTGGCATGCTGTTAATCTGCCTCTCAGCTTCTTCACATTGTGATAGTAAATCCACAACAAAAGCATAGATATCTCTAGTTTGAGTTAAACCATATTTCTCCTTTACTATGTAGAAATGTTTTAGCCCCTGTATTTACCAACCTAGCATGAATACAAACTGAGAGGAGACCTACAAAAGCTATATGATATGTCAACAAATTAACAGATCATTTCTTCTAATTCACTGGTCTTCAGATAAAGGTAACAAACAAAGAAATTAGGCTTTGAAGCACCCAGTCAACACGAGCTGTAAACTCTCATTTGCAATCTAAAATTTTTATATTGCAGAAGTGACTTGGTCAGAATGTCCGTAACTTGCTGATTTGCACCACAATACTTCAGTGCAATAGTCCCTTTTGCCATCATATCTAGGATGAACTGATGCTGAACATTGATGTGCTTCAATTTAATATGATAGACTGCATTCTTAGACAAATCAATCACTTAAGCTTATTGTAATAGAAAATCTCCGTCACTCCTTTTGCTCATGAAGAAGGTCTACTAAAAATCTTCTTAGCCAAATTGCTTGATAAGTTGATATTGTTACAGCAACATATCACGTTTCGAATGATGATAACGCTACAATTTTTTGCTTTTCCAAAGTTCACGCACTCGAACCAAGGGAAAAGACATAATTAGACGTGTTATTTGATCATCCAAAAACAACCTGTCCAATGTCAGTGTATCTAAATAATATGAAATTTGGCATCCATACTTAGGATTCAAATCCTCTGTACCGAAAAACAAGTGTGCCCCTGTTCCCTGCAAATCTCAGCCATTTAATAAATAAGAGAGAATGGCTAAGATTTGCAGGGAACTGAGGGCACACGTTTTTTCGGTACAGAGAATTTGAATCGCCATAGTTAATGGTTCTAGCAACATAACGTACGTACGGACTCCTTTCATTGGCCTAACGTTATGCATTGACAGGCTGTGTACGAACTTGGAACTAATATTAATTAACTAGGAATGCTATATCAAGATTTGTGTGAGATAAATAATTTAACCCGCCAATCATATTCCTAAAATATTTTCCACTCGCAAAACCAGCATTGTCATTTACTATAAATGACTCATTCAAATTTATTGGTGTTGGGGTTATTTTATAGTTCAACGTACTAAATCTCTTCAACACAGCAATAACATACTTCTGGTGTGAAATAAAAATTCTATTAGCATATTGGTTTACCTTCAAGCCTAGAAAATAATGCAATAAACTAAAATCTGACAGCTTATTATTATTATTATTCATACAAGACTTAACTTATTCAACAAGAGACTTACAAGACTTTATATAAATTATATTGTCAATATAAAGACATACCACCAAGAAGTAAGATCTATCTTGCTTCTTCAAATAGAGCATTGGCTCATTTTTGCTTCTTTCCAATTCATTCTCTAAGAAATACACATCAACTTGTTATACTAAGCTCAAGGGACTTGTTTGAGATTGTTTAAAGTCTTCTTTAACTTGTAAACTTTAATATTGTCACCACTAGCAAAACCTTCAGGTTGAGTACATACACCTCTTCTTTTATCTTATCATTTGAATAAGTTAATTTTACATTAAATTGGAACACTAGCCACTTTGATAGTAAAGCTAAAGCTAAAAAAGTTCTCACTATTTCAATCGAGCTATAGGAGAGAACGTTTTATTGAATTCAATGCCTTGTTAAGCATAGCCTTTGGCCACCAATTGAATTTTATGCTTTTGCACACTACCATCAGTATTGTACTTAGTTTTGAATACCCATTTAAGCTTGATCACATTCTTCCCTTCAGATGGATCAACATATTTTCACGTTTCATTTTTTTGAATGGCTTGTATCTCCTTAAGCATGACTTCCTACCAAACTTGACTTTTAGTTGCATCATCATAATTAGTAGGTTTTAAAACATACAAAGCAAAGCTACGTGATTTGTAAACTTTACTTAGTGATTAGAACTTCTTTAGATGTTCTTCACTTGAAGAATTGGAAGCTGAACTTACTGGTGAAGAAAAACTGTTGTTAAGTGATGCTAAGTTTGCTGGTTAAGATCAATTGCTCTTGGGTGAACCATAAAATGGTGATTGTGGGCTTTATGAGCTGCTGTAATCAGAGGATTATGGATTTGCTACATCTACGTCAATACTTGCTACTAAAGGTTCATCATCTAATGGATTATACAACCTATATGCTTTAGATTGCAAACTATACCTAATGAAAATACAATTTTGTGATTTTTCATCAAGTTTATAATTTAAGATGGTTTTACTAATCATAGGATATACAACCAAAAACTTTTTAGTAACTTACACGGGCTTCGAACCTCTTCATACTTTATAAGGTGTTTTATTTGAAACTACTATTATGGAAGAAATATTGAGAAGATGTACCATTGTAGCGACCTTTTGCCCACAACAAATTCAGAATCAATTTTGCGTTGAACATGCTTCTTGCCATTTTCACAACAGTTCAATTTTTTTGTTCAATAATATTGTTTTATTTTAGTGTATGTGATGAAGTGAGCACCCTGTGAATCCCATCCTCCTCGCAAAAAGTTTCAAATCTTTTGAGCAAAATTTACCTCTCTTATCTATATGCAGTACTTTTATACACCTGCCACTTTGCTTCTCCACAAATGCCTTAAAGTTCTTGAAATGATCAAGTGCCTCATATTTCAATTTCAAGAAATAAACCTAACTCATTCTACTATAATCATCAATAAATAGTAGAAAATAGTGATTGCCATTCAAAGATTTAGTATACATTAAACCACATAAGTTTGTATGTACTAACTCAAGGCACTAAGAAGCTCTCCAAGATTTTCCTATAAAAAATGAAATTTCACTTTGTTTCTTTAAGACAGTAGCTTTACAAAACTCTAGAGCATTAATATTTAGCAATCTTAGAACCATATCTTTTTTATTCAACAACTTCAACCCATTCAAATACAAGTGACCATACTGTAAGTTTCATAAGCCAGACTCACTACATCCTTTGGCAATACACGCCCTTTCCTTAACTAAAGAAACATTAAGTGGGAACATTTATTTTGAGTCGTGCTAACTTCAGTCATTTTTTAGCCCGACTACTTATCTTGAATGATACATTGAGCATCACCAAACACAATTACCATCATACTATTCATCAATTGTCCCACATTTAATAGGTTATGAGCCAAACTAGGCACTAACATAACATTATACAATCTAGTCTTTTTACCATTGCTAGTATGAATAGTGATCGTACCTTTTCCTTCGACTTGAACTTGCTTATCATTTCCAAGTGGAACCTAAATTTTTATAAGGCATCCAACTCCTCGAATAATAATCGTGAGCTAGACATATGGTTGGAACATCTACTACTGATGAACCATACATAATCTAGAATTGCACTGTCATAAAAATATGCCATGAATAGTGTTTCTACATCATTTTCCCATAAAATTTGCCTTTTCTTGCTCATCTTTTTTCTTCATCCAATAATCAACTTCTTTTTGACCAAATTTTTTATATTAGTTACATTAAATAGAACTCCTCAAAGTGGATTATCTATGTTGAGAAAATTGACCACGACGTTTACCTCTACTACCACCTTTACTACAAAATCCCCCTGAGCCATTTCCTTCACCTATGGAGTTTTCCTCTCTGTCTTTAGAAAACTCCCCTTTCATATGGAACACCTTTTCTTCATTTCTCTCTTATGTTCAATTTAACCTTTTCTTATGTGCTTAAAATGAACTTATCAGTTCATTAAATGAGTGCTTAGACATATTAGGAGCTTCCTCAATTACCACAACCATAATATTAATATAGAGGTAAAACTTATTAATATTTTGGCAACCAGATTCTGGTCAGTAATTTTTCTCCATAAGACTTCATTTTATTAACAATTACATTTGCCCTAGATAATTATTCTTGCACAGACTCATTCTTTTACATGCTCAAAGTCTCAAATTCACAACAAAGAGACTAAAATTTCGTGATAGTTACTTTCTCTAAGCCTTTAAACTCTATTTTAAGTGTTTTCTATGCCTCCTTTGAAGTTATCGTAGATGCAATTCAGGAGAATATGGAGTCATTTACTGCCTGTTGAAGAAAAAATAAGGTCTTTTCATCTTTCTTCTTATTTTCCTTTATTTTTTGTTGATCTTCTTTATCCGAGTCTTCAAAACCATCCTTAACCAATTCCCACAACTCTTGAGATTTGTAGTGGGGCTTTATTTTAATTGCCCAATACTTATATTTTTATAATTTACTCCTTTATGTGTTTCGATCAAGAAGAATTGTTGAGTTCCCTATTTAGATTAAACCTGGAAAGGAAGGAAAAAAAGAACATCTTTTTTTTCTTCTCTCTCTCTCTCTCTCAAGCTCTAATACAAAAAATGTTCGCAAAAAGGTAAAATATAAACTTTACAATAAATAAAATATGGAGACAAAGGGAACTCTTTTAACTCATAACATCATTGAACAAAAGAAAGGCCTATAAATAGGCTTATACATAACTAAATGAAACTAAAAATTAGCAATTAAAATAAGTAGTGGATATCATGGTCTACTTATTGCTGCCATATAGAAAATAATACTAAAATATCTCAACAAATTAAC
Organism: Erythroxylum coriaceum; assembly: GCA_026874005.2. Classification (NCBI taxonomy): domain Eukaryota; kingdom Viridiplantae; phylum Streptophyta; class Magnoliopsida; order Malpighiales; family Erythroxylaceae; genus Erythroxylum; species Erythroxylum coriaceum. The sequence continues at coordinate 575,267 of JANQAP020000518.1, forward strand.
AGCTCATTCCCACTAACTCACTAGTCCTCAAATAAAGGAAAAAGGCAAATAAATGAAGCTTTGAAGCACTTAGTTAATAAAGGGCACCATCAAGTTGATTGTTTAAATTCACCCACAAATCAAGGAAGTCAAAGCAACCAAGTTTGGCTAAGGCATCAATTTAGGAACATTTCTACATTCATTATATTCCCACTTTTAGAGTATGTATGAACTATAGCACTTACAATAAAGGAAGTATCAAATCCAATTTTAGTTATGTACCCATAAACACGTTGCTGAGAAATCGAAGTAGGATTCAATCTTAAGCACAGTAGAGAATAGGATTTTTTATTTAATTTCTTGAAAACTAAAATTCTTTAAATTTTATAATGTGATTAATGTACAAAACATGGTAAAGTATAACGTAAATCATAATTTATTATGTAACTTAATTCTTTTTATATTATTTTTCTCAAATTGATTTTGAAATTAGCTTATTATAATCATTTTAAATGTATACGTGTCTAGCCTCTAGGTATCTATATGAATATGGTAAGAGAATCATACAAGTAGTGTAGAAAGGGTTAGGTAAGAAGCACTATCTCCTCTAGATATTGAGCTTATTTATAATAGGGTTCAGAACGTTAAGTAATTTAATTGCAAATATTTTAAGTTAAGTTAAACTTTAATTAAAAGTAAAATTAAAATTAAAATTAATTCTAGTTAAATAATGTTAGTCCCTAATGGCATCCAAGGGAGGGGTGAATAGGATGTTTATAAAATTTAAGAATTTTTGAACCAATGAACTTAATTAACAATAATCAATATAAATACGAATGAAGAAATTACTTAATATAAATTAATCAAAAAATGAATAATAAGTTAGAGAGAATATGGAAGAGAAAATACAAACTGATTAATAGCAGTTCAAAAAATTATTTTTACCTATGTCCACTCTCAAGGCTCTTCCTAGAATTCCATTATTATTCTTTTTTCAAAACGGAGAATTTTTGTACAATATTTTATCGATAAAGAGAAACGTTCTCAAACTCTTTTTCTAAGGTGAAGAAGAACCCTAATCCCAATTAGAACACTTTCAAGTACAATTTCTAATACCACAACAAAGGATTACAACTCAAAATTATCTTATTTATTCATTTGATAACTTTAAAAAGGTTCACCCACATTAATATGAAATAATAATGCACAAATGATTAAAAAATACTTAAAATGTGTGTAAAATACATCAAAATGCTTATTGATGCTAAAACCAACAAGAAAACACCTATTTATAGTGTTTTGGGATCTCTACTAACTATTGGAGCCAAAAATTGGCCATTATAATAGCTATCTACTAAGCACTAGTTGACCGATAAAGTCATCAAATTCAATAACCATTAGGACACTAATCTACCAATACATCAACAAATGTTATAGCAAACTCATGAGATATCAAATTCAACAACTTTAACCTAAATTGATTGACCACTAATGTAATACACCACCCTATCGAGCATATGTCTGAACGTATCGATGATATTCCAAAACATACTCTACGAAGATGGCACGTTAAGACAATCAAAACAACTCTTTACAAATTTTTCTTTCCTCAACATATCCTAAGCAAACCAGTAATCATATTGGCCCATTTCATTTACAAACATATTCAATCATAATTTTCATTACATTTTAGAATTTACATATACATTGTACAAAAATTGAGTAATACAATTCAAATACGATTATCACTGAAAACATTTGCAAGTACAACTGATCCCGACCGCTAGCTCATATCTAAAGCAGTAGCTATACTTCATTTAGTCTAACTAGATCTCCTCTGGGCCTGAAAATCAATGATGCAATTTTGGTGAGTTTTGCGAACTCAATGAGTGAACCATCTTCGATGTGCTCACTCATATCAATACACAAGTACAATTCACATTTCATTTCACAGATAAAACATATCTTTAAACATTTCATATCACTTCACATTTCATTATTCTTCAACAAATACAATTTGCATACATGAATTTCACATTTCTATTTCAAAACAGTACAATTAATTCCATTCAATCATGCTTATAACACATTTCAATTTGCATATGCAAATGCATATATGACTCACTTTGATTGTTACTTTATTGTGATAGCGTCTTTTTAACTGTCCTGTATCCTTTGTAGATACTAGGCTCATTTTAATAGTGAGCCAGTGGCTTTATATACATATTTTCTGAGCTTTAAGCTCTTTTTCACTGGCTACTCTAGTCACAAACTTCCTTTATCTGATCATGCATTTCAATGTAATGAGATGCATCAATTCACATTATAAGACATCAATCACTTTTATTTAGTATACATATTCACTTTTCACATTTTCATCAAACCTAAGTCTGGCATTCAACATTTGTTGAGAACACTTATTTCTTTCAGATTCACGTATAATCAAAACACTCCCAACACATTCCCAATTATCGAACTCCTTAGACTATTAATGTCCGGAATTATCACATTCACATCAATAACAATTCAATAATTGAAATTTAAGTAATTACAATAGATCCTAGTGAGAAACATCTAGGTTACTCACTGTATGCTTTAGATTAGCTATTGCCTTTATGAATTAGCAATGTCTGGATGTTGACAATCAAGTTACGTATCTGTCTTCAAGCAATACACACGTATTTCACACATCATTAAGTTGATCATTCATATAAGTAATCAATCATACATATGTGTATATGTGTTATGTACAATGCATGCTCAATGACTTTCCCAGGTACGTGTCCTTAAACATAAGTCATGATCATTCAAAAATTATCACTTGGATGTGTCTTGTTAGCACTTAGGTTTACACTCATAAACTTGATTATTCTAATTTCATCATTCCATCATTCACCAATGTTATCCTAGCATCATATGATTATATAATATCCGAATTCTCATTTGATCTTACTTAATTCACATTATTCATCTCCTTTGAATCATGTTAGCATTCCTAAGAACACCTTTATTCCATTAATGACTCTAATTTTTCCAGATTTGGATACATGATAACATCAATCTATTCTTAGGTTATAACCATCAATTAACAACCTAACATATCAAACACTTTATCAACTAATCAAGCATCAAACTAAGTTCATTTCAAGCCTCATTCAAACCTAAATACACCATAGGAAAGTACCTTAGCATTAGTTGTTTCAAACATCACTTAAAAGACAACTTTTCACATTAAAGGCCTTTCCCACGATCGTGGAGGCATTCCCATGATCGTGGATTAAACCATCAAAAACTTTCCAACCATTCCTTGCATTTCCCACGATCGTGGAGGCATTCCCATGACCGTGGGTTATCATATATGAAAAATATTAGCCATTCTCTTCCTATTTTTTCAGATTTTTAACTCCTACATGCTACATCTAAACTATCATATGCATAGTTCATCATTTATACATCATTTCCTCATTAAAATCACCCCCATTCTAACTCAAAACCATTCATAAAACAACTCATAACCTATGGTTCATCAATCATACAAAAACAGAACATAAACCTAGACATTTCTTCGTCAATGTTCAACACTCATTCATCACCATTTTCATGATCATTATATCTCTAAAACATCCTTATAACAATTCATAATTTATTACTCATCATATACACAAAAACAAGACATGAATATACCCATTTTTTCATCCACGTTTCAACATATATTTAACTCCATTAACACTTTCAATCTATCTCTAACTATCATCATATATGTTTCATTTAAAAACAAACCATGAAAGACCATAGCTTACTTACTTGTTTTAGTTCCAAAACTTCTTCAAATAACGTAAAATTAGCTTCTTCCATGCTACATGATCATCAACTTTTAAGAAGGAAAGATTAGGTTTTTTAGTAATAAGATGAAGAGATAGCAAGGATCTTGAAGTAGCTAGTCTTGAATGATAACACAGCTCAACGTGGTAAGGGCGAGGATGAGAGAGTCGTGAGATGGAGTAAAGAGAAAATGAAGAAGATAAACTTGTATAAACAAAATGAAAGACAATGAAAGTTGTTCTTTCAAATGAGAGTGCCGTGGGTGATCAGTGTGAGTGGAAAGTGTTGTGACCCTTGTCACTTGCGACATGTCACCTTATTATGGTCCCCAATTGGTCTTTTAATAATTAGTCCATTTATCTTTCAATTTCTAGTCCAATTTTCACCCAATTTTCTATGACACCAGTTAATAAATCCTAATGCCACTAGTTAATTATTTCTATTGCCATATGTCATTTATTTCTATTACCATTTATCAATTTGTCTTGCCACTTGACATTTTTCCTAGTCCAAAAATACACATAATTTCATAATTTTCTCAATTGTAACAATAAATTTCAAATTAATAATTGAAACCATCATATCAAAATTCAAGACATAAAAATTCATAATTCACATCCTAACCATTTTAAATTGTTCATACCCCAAGAAATGTCAATTGAGTGCCTATACAGTATTTGCAATGTGTACAATCAATATTCAAGTGCATATGCTAATGGTATGTATGTCAATGTATGCACTCTCATAATTTTCTCAACACTATTTCTCACATATTATGGTCTAGGATCCCATGTCCTAACCCTTAGTATGGAAACGGGATATTACAACTAACCTATATAGGTGGACTAATCACCTAAAAAATATGATTTTAATAACTTCAAATTCTCAAACTAATTATTTTAATGCAATTATGATTTAAACACTCCCTTAAATGTTACTTAAAGTTTGTTTGAAAGATTAAGAACAATTTATACTAAAAGCAAAATCTTCAATATCTCTTAGTAAATGGAAAGACTTATGCAATGAAGTGAAATGAAATGTGTATGCATGGTGAGCCTTTTAGAACATCAAAGTGAATAAATGAAATTACAATTACAAACTAAAGAATGAACTTGATAAGCCTTGATCTTTATTTTGACAGTTGAAAACTTTAACTTCTCTTTATCAACTTCATATGCTATCTTTCTGAGTTTATGACTTCATTTGTTCTTATATTGCTTTTCATCAAAAATAATAAACTCATTAGCAATAATTTTGTTTTATTATCGTCAAAATACCGACTAGAACCTCATTTGGTTAAATAAATACTAACTGAGGCCAAATAAGATTCAAAATCTCATATGGGTCAAATATTTCATATTTAATCCTAAAGTTTCTCAAATTTTATAATCAAGTCTAACTTTATTAGAATATCTTTTTCTCTATTCAACCATTCTTTATGTGTGATTCATTAGGTTCCTATATATGTTGGCAATCAATATACATTATAACTTTAAGTCATATACAGGATTAGATAAATTAAACTCCTTTAATTTATCTTTGTTTCTCTAATTAAATAACTTATATTCATAGATCAAGTTTAACGTCTAGCAACACTTCTTGACCAGCCAAATATTATGAATGTCAAAATAATTTTAAACTAACCATTTTGTGCCTGGTTTTTTGTATAATTGAATTATTTCTTCATACAATGTTTTGATTTGACATAGTATATGAAATTAATGTTTATTCTATTTGATTTCAATCATGTTAGTTCTCTAATATTAGTACTTGATTCAATTAATGACATTTAAAAACTATTTTCAAAGTGTCATTCTACTTTGGACAGAGATTATTTCTAAACCAATAGTAATTGAGAATAACAGAAAATTCTCTCTAATCACTTTGGGGTGATAAATCCTAATTAATCACTCAGCTACCTCTATATAGTTCATAATATATTTAGTGGCTACTGATTAAACTACCTTTAAGTAAGATAAATCATAAGTGGTATCAGAACATAACAATCCTTATATGAGATACTTTGAAAATCTTAAGTCAAAGGATCACTTATATAATCATCATAATGAGACTTTTCATAGACATATAATTAATATTCTAAATGGAATTCTTAAATTAGACCAGTCAATAAATTCGTTCTCTAATAAGCACACACATATTTGTTTGAATATCTTCATACTTTAGTCTATGAGATTAACTATTTCTTTCATAAATTTGAAACATAATATGTACTAATCTTTTTACACTATATTATAGTCAAGTATTAATATAACAATAACTGGGAACAATTTAGGGATAATACATAACTAAAATATGAATTTCATAATTATGACTTCATCTTAATTTTATTTATAATGTATATTTATCCAATATACTTTATCTCATACATAAATTAAATAAATAAATATACACAAGATAAAAATATATTTAAATAATTAAATCACTAAAACTATAACCAACCAATTGGTTGTAGGATATAAACCTACACTCGTTTCTCAACCTGCTTTATAGTATGATGAGCACAAGCACTTAAAACCCAATAAAGTAAAGTTCATTAGGCCTAATCCCCTACCTCAACAACTCTACCGATAAATCAAAACTCTTTTGTCTCTGCCTATCCTCAAAGTCCCTATTAATCATTATGGTCCAAGTTTGTCATATATGTGCCATACTTCTTATATGCTTCCACATTTACCATATATGTGTTAGTAAAAATAGCAATAAAATAAAATTAGAACGGCTTATTTGAAATGTAAGGCGTCGTGAAAAATCATTGCCCTAAGTTGAAAATTTCCCCTCTAAGGTGCAACAAGACAATGAGATCTGACCTTATGGTTAATGCCTTCTCCACCAGCTTTAGTGCACTTTAAAGAGTAGAGTAGGAACTATCTCTGTGACTGAATAAAAGACAAAACAGTAAAGGAAGAATGCAGCAGAAAAATGTACGTTGTATGAAGCACTATGTGAGAAGCAAGAAAACAGAAGAAATGTGTAAAATGTTGTATCTGGAGAAAATGAAAAGCATGATAGCTAAAGAAGAGAAGAAAAACATAGAATAACAAACGAGTGTCTCGTATATATAGAAGGGGAGGAGAGTTTCATACGTTGAATGGTAATAAAGACGTTAAAATACATTAACGTATTATGGTGAACATTGCATAATAATGGAGGTAATAACGTTATGAACATTATTGATAGTAAATAGTAAAACGTTAGGAATGTTAATAATAATAAAAGGAACGAAAGTTATGGTAACTGATATGAAAATATTCCAAGTTTTGGAACAATCACCAATAATATGTCAATAATGCACTCCAAAATACTTCATGTGAATCCATATGACTTTGAATTTATTTACTATTTCATAGACTTAGAACTATTATTGAAGTAACAAAAGTACTAGAAACTATAAACTTATTCGAATTTAAATTCTCACATATGGTCACCATTTTTATAACTTTATAGCTTCATAGGCCAATCATATCCTATATACCCTAAAAGTTCTATGTATTTATAAACCTTTTAACACCCTTTGAGAGCTCAATCCTAGAGACAAGACTGAATAACAAATAAGGAGATATAGATGTTGAAGAGTTTTTTATTTGATAGAGTATTGGAATTGCTTCTCTTATTCACTTTTGCTTATATAATATATCAATAACTTCTTTGGATCTTCAATCCTCATATAAGCAATGTATAAGGCTATCTTTGAAATTTGATTTAAAGAAGCTTTTTAGAGAAAGAGGTTAATGGAATTGGATTTAGGAAGAATAATAAAAAGCAACCACCTTTGCAAATGACAAAAAGATGACAAACAAGACTATTTCATGTATAAAGGTTATTCAAAAGAAAAGAAGAAATAAAATTTTTTTTTGGTATCTCAAAGTAAAGAATAGGGTTAGAAATGGTTCGATCTAGGTATGGCATGAAGTTTGATTAATTAGACGACCTGAAGTTTAAACAATATTTATTTGAATCATTTTGGTATTTTAGCCAAACTCGTTTAGATTGATTTAGTTCATTCTAGTTAAGCTCGGTCGATCATCTCGAGTTTGAGTTTATTCTAAGATTCGATTTACTCAAACTTTTATCTATTGATTCAAATTAGGCCGAATTTGAGCCTATTTGTCACCTATAATTTTAAAAAAAAAGTATGAACACTCAAATGTATTATTCGATGATTTTAATATGTAAAATTTAAGAAAAATACCTAGATATAGTGTCATAGTGAAAAACAAATCAAGAGAATTTTCCATAATAAAAACAATTAACAAAGTCTATTACACATATTAATGTATTTTTAACAATAATAATGACTAATGATTTGCTTAGTTAAACTCGAAAAAAATGTGAATTCTACTAACAAACTAAAAGAGAAAAATTAGACTGTAAATCATTCTTCAACACTCTCCCTTGATTCAAAGTTCCAAATGCCAAGAAAAAATTTAAATAATAGATATTTTTTCGAAAAGGACTTTGTCAGTTAGCCAACTACCTATAGGTATGAGAATAATTCAAAGTTATCTCTTTCTTCATAAACAAATCATGGATAAAACGCGAATCAATATTGATAAGCTTAATCCTTTTAAGAAATGCTATTTTTTTTTATCATAGAGATTGTTGTTTTATGTATAAAATATCTCCTTTACTTCCTCTTACTCTTGTTGATGTTGAACTAACACTCTCCTTAACAAAATGGGTTGACAAGTTACTAAAGTTTCTCTAACATACTTAACTTCTAAGGATGACGTCACATATTAATATTTGTTTTGATTTCAATTGTGATTTTGATGTGAAGGAAGAGATAATTTTAAAGTATTATAGAAGTAGCTAACTAAAATGTTGACAAGTCTTTATCAAAAGAGAAGTTAAGCTAATTTATAACTTTGCTTAACATTTAGAACTCTAAATTAAGGAGGAATGTTGAAAAATGGTACAAAGTTTGACTCGTTTCTTTTAAGCTATCAGTAGCATATGTAACTTTTTTTAATTAGTCAAATAATTAATTGCTATTGTTGTTAAAACTACGTCAATGGGCACACAAAATTTGTTAATTGCTTTATTGGTTGTGTAAAATCTTTCCAATTTATTTTTCATAGATCCACCCTTTACGTTAATTAATAGAGCTAATTTTTAGTTATCCAAACCATAACTTTATCTTAGTAATTTTAGATCTTTATGTTGATGTACCCATATTGTAAATGTCATAGCTTCAAATAAATTTTCTTTTTACTAGCAATAAGAACAAAACTTCCTATATATACCCTTATCTTAGTAATTTCAAGCCCTTAATGTTGAGATGTCATAACTTCGAATCATCATTCTTATAAGAAGTAAGAACAAAACTTTCCATATTTAAAAATTTCAACAATAACATTTTGCTTTGGGTTATCTTGATATTAATAGTCACTTGGCTTGATTTCTTATCTTTGATAACAAAAACATCATTGTCAAATAATATGGAATATTCATCAATCATTAGTGACCTAACACTAAAAATTGTATCCTAAATTGAGTTCAAATTAAGCATTACATAGAAATTTAATTTACTATAGCTAGTTTCAGTTCCTACCATACCTTTCCCTTCAACCTATATTTATTTTCCATTTTAAATGTGAATTTTCATCTTTTTTTTGTCTCATTAAGCTCTTCAAATATCGAATTTATGCTTGCCATATGATTCAAATAACCTCTACCTATAAACTACAAATCACCTAACTTATGGTCAGTATTAAAATGAGTCATAAAAGTTTACTTTCTTCTTCATTGTCTATTGCAAAATTTCTATTTTGGTCCTTAACTCATACTCTTTGCAATGATTATATTGAATGTTATTTTTAGTGTTTCTTTGCTCACTGGACTATCTTTATCTTTCACATCCACCTTTGCCTCTTCCATTACCATAATCACAACCACTACCATAAAATCCTTCTCTTCCATGACCTTTATTTGTTTAACATTATCCTTCTTTAATTTTGCTGACTTCCTCCTTCATTTGAAATGCCTTCTTTTTTTATTCTTTTCAAAATTTTTATTAATTCTTTACTCATAAGTTTAAAGAGATTATATTAGTTCATCAAACAAAAGAGTTGACAAATCTTTTGATTCTTCTATGACAATTACTATAAGATCAAACCTTTTCAACAATAGTTTAGTTGGTAATATTCTTGCTAAGAGATTATATTTTTTGCTGACTATTATCTTAACAAAAAATCAATATTTAATTCTCCACTATTTAAGATCAAGATTTCAATGTCACACTAAAGAGATTTATATTCTCACTATAATGATCTTTGAATCATTTTAAAAACTCCTTTTACAAAATTGAGAGTACTTATTCTTATGAGGTCGTTGATATAATATGTGAAAGGATGTCCTTATGGATAATCTAGTGAATAATTAACAACACTTTGGAATCATTTTTCTTATTTTCTGTCAACCTACTTTTTCATAAAAATTTGTAGACCCACTTTTTACTAAGTCCCTATGATAATGAAATTTGAGGGAATTTTTATATGGTTACTTTAGAATTCATAATCTTATCCCTTAAAGTTAGAAATGAATATTTGTGCAACATTTATTACATTGTAGTTGTTGGTCATTATGTTTCTTCTCTAGTATTTCATTTAATTCGCATGTTTACTCTTTATTCCATTGAAGATAATGATCCAAAAAATTAAAATAGTGATTATATTTATCCTTTAATTACTTAGTAGGATTATGTTTTATTCCCTAGTTAGTGGGAATCATCAAATCCATGTTTTATAGTTATCAACATATATATTCATTTTTTAGTTTTAGTTAGTTATTCAATTAGATAGTTATCTATCTTCTTATGCCAATCTTTTTATCTATTGTAAGCATAAACATAGGTAATAAAGTACTTTTTGTGCTAGAATAAAAAAAATCCTCTATTTCTTGTTCTATTTTTTATTCTCTCACTCTAACAAACTTTATTATTAGAGCCTAAATTGATTTTTCCAAAACACCAAATACAAATACCACCATGTCTTCTCAAGTTAACTTATAGACACATTACCCTTACCGTAATTTGATTCTTCATTTGATCAAAGTCAGCATCGCTCTCCTAAGGTGAACAGTTCAGTGAAGCAAACATAAAATTAAAAGAGTTGAGTTTAGTCATGGCAGGCAATGGTTCCATTTCATCCCAACCCCTGATTCCAAATAATGAAGGTGAAAATATCTTAAAATAAAGATTATAATATCTTTTCAAGAGTGATGAGACTTGGTGGAGAATGGGTTTAATGACCCGAAGTTAGTCAAGCTCAACCAATGATGATAGGAACTTCATAAAAAGGATCCAATGCTTTTTTCTCATGCAATTGACACCTAATGATGACATCTTTTCCCAAATTTCATCAATTAGCACCTCCACTCAGGCATGAGAGATTATAAAACAAGAATATTTAGGCAATAAGAAGGTAATTGCTATCAAATTACAAACCCTTTATTATAATTTTGAAACACTAGCTATGCAAGAGAGATTCTATGCAAGAATATTTGTGTAGAGTATCTGGAATTGTGAATCATATGAGATCTTACAGTGAAACTATTAGTGATGAAACGATTATCAATAAGGTTCTAAGAAGTTTAGGAAGAGACTTTAATCATGTTGTTTCTCTAATTGAAGAGTCTAAAGACTTATCCACCAATACTTTTGATGAACAAATGATCTTTTTGTTAGCTCATGAGGTTAGGTATAGTAGGTGTTATGAAAAAATTAAGGAGAAGGTATTATATGTAAAAGGTGAGTCTTTATATAAAGGGAAGTTAGTAAATTTAGAGGTTGTGGATAAGGTAGAGGTGGCTTTCGAGGTAGTGGTTATGGCAGAGCTAGAAAACAATCTTGTGAATAAAGGAAGTTCAAAAGTTCAATACAATTATACTATTTTAAAAAATTTGGTCATAAAAGACTGATTATTGGACTAAATAGAGTGATGAGTAAAAGTAAGCAAATATTACATAGAAATTCAGAGAGGAGAGTAATTTATTTATGACTTATTATTTCATTATTGATGGTTTCAGTGGAGTATAGTTTATGAATAGTGGATGCTTTAATCATATATCGTTGTTCACAGAACTTGATAAGTCACAAAGAAGTTTATCTCAGAGATAACATATTAACTTAAGTGGAAGGGAAATGTACAATTGCCATCAAAACCTTTCGGGATAATGTAAAAATCCTCAATGAAGTGTAACATGTTCCTAATTTGGTTCATAATTTGTTAAGTGATGGACAATTGATGGATGGTGGTTACTCTATTATGTTTGATAAAAATTTTTGTGTTCATAATAAGAAATAATGTCAAAAGATAGTTAGCATTCCTATAACACAAAGTAAAATATTTCCTTTTAAAGTCTTTTACTAGAACTCGTGATAAAAAATCATAACACTCATATTATGGAAATTTGTACGCGAAATTAAGGATTTAAATTGTTAAGTCAGAAAATGATTATTGGGTTGCATAAAATTGATGCACCTGATTTCTATGAATGGTGTGTTTATAAAAAGCAAAGTAAAAAATCACTTCCTATAAATAAGTTTTAGAGAGCATCTATTTGTCTTAAATTAGTACATATTAATATTTGTGGCCCTATGAGTGTTGAGTCCTTTGGTAGAAGTTGATACCTTTTACTATTTACCAATGATTACAACCAAATGAGTTAGGTCTATTTTCTAAAATTCAAATATGAAACTTGTCAGAATTTTAAGAAATTCAAGATGTTAGTAGAAAAAAATGGAGTTCTATAAAGGCTCTTTGTTAAGAATGAGGTGGTGAATTATCCTTTAAATAATTTGATACTTTTTATAAAGAAAATGGCATTTGTAAGGAGCTATCAGCACCATGCATGCCAGAGCAGAATATAGTGGTTGAGAGAAAAAATCAAATGGTGTTTGAAATAGCCAAAAAACATGAAGATAGTCATTCTAAAGTAATTTTGGGCAGAAGGTGTGGCAAAATCAATGTGTCTTCTCAACATCTCACCAAAAAAGGCTGTTATAAATTGAACCCCATATGAAGCTTAGAAGGGTAGGAAGTCAAGGATAAGCCATTTGAAAATTTTTTGTTGCATAACATATGCTTTGATTACTTCTCGTTGTAAACTTAATTAAAAATAACAAAAATATATTTTTGTTAGCTATAGTCCTCAATCCAAAACATATGAGCTGCGTAATCCTATAAGTGACAAAGCGATTATCAGTAGGGATAAAAGGTTCAATGAAGAAGAAAATTTGACCTAAAACAATAAAACTGAAGCACCAATAGCACCTCAAGTTCCAGAAAGTACACTTGAAACTCCTAAAATTGATCATCTAGAGCCAAGAAGTCTAATTGTTTAATCCGGGGCAATACCTCATTATCCATTCAATCAATTCTAAATAGCACTTTATCTTTTTTAGTAAGCTCTTCTTCAGAATCTCCTTTAAAGAAATTTCGTTCCTTAAGTAAGAACTATTACATGTGCATTTTTGCTTTATATGTTTTTGATCCTACTTATTATAATGAAGCTACAGACAGTCAAGTGTGACTGGATGTAATAAAAGAAAAGAAGGTCACATAAAAAAGTTAGCAGGTAGTCGATCCACCAGAAGGTAAGAATATCATTGGGTTAAATGGGTATTTAAAACAAAGTATCATACTAGTGGTACCTTTCAGAAGCACAAAGCTTGTTTAGTCATTAAGGAGTGCTAGTAATCGTAAGGACTCAATTTTGATGAAACACTTTCTTTGGTGGCTCACTTTGAAACAGTAAGAACTTTCCTAGCCTTAGCTACCCAATTAGAATGGCTTGTATACTAGTTTAATATTATAATCCATCTTGAATGGTGAAATAAAAGAAGAGATACATGTTTCTAAGCCTCAAGGAATTGTTAGCGATGAAAATATCAAAGTTTATAAGTTAAAGAAGGCTTTATATGAACTTAAGCAAGCCCCATGAGCTTGGGACAACAAGATTGATTCGTATTTCTTAGAAAATAGGTTTGAAAGAAGTAAAAATATGTTAACCCTTTATATAAAAAAGCTAGGTTAAATTGATTTCTTAGTAGTGTATCTTTATGTTGATGATATAATATATATTGGTTCAGATGAATTTATTATTGTTGAATTTAAGTCTTATATGTTGAAAAAAATCAAGATGCCAAATTTAGCTTTGTTGCATTATTTTCTTGGGCTTAAGGTGAAACAATATGTTGATGAATTTTTGTTTTTATTGGAAATATGCTATTGATTTGTTAAAGAGGTATAGTATTTTGAATTATAAAACAACTTCGACTCCTATAAATGTAAATGAGAAACTTGTAGCTAATTACAGTAATAGTATGGTGAGTATGAAATATTTTAAAAGTATGGTTAACAACTTAAATTACTTGAGTTAGTGAGAATCATCAAATCCATGTTTCATAATTATTAGCATATTCATTTTATCTTTTAATTAATCATTCTGTAAGTCTATAAATAAGCCTCTAAATAAGTAATAGGCAGTAGAGTAATTTGTTTTGTTGTAGAATAAAAAAGCCTCTATTTTTGGTTCTATTTTCTCTGCTGATCCAACATATTCACTCTAGGGATGACAATAGACTGACCCATGGGCTTAGACTTATGTGTTTTTAATTGAGCTTGGACCGGTACTCTCTCGACTTAAAAGTAAATTAAGAGAACTTTACCCAACCAATAAATCAACTAACAAAGTTCACTATACTCATTAGTGTAATCTTAGTAACCATAGCAATTTGCGAGTAGCAATTAATTATTTGATTAGTTAAACTTAAAAAGATTCTACCGACAACTCCAAAGGAATGAGTCCACACTTTGAATCATTCTTTAACGACCATATCATCTTTTAAGAGAGGATGCTATGTGTTGCATGGTTTTTATTGAATATTGGGTAGTTTTGTTCTCGAAAGCTTGAAATCAATCTGATAAGAACCACACTCTTAACCAGAACTAAGCAATATAATGAAGGAAAACAAGATCAATACTGAGAAGGATACAAGTAGAATTTATTGATTATGGGGAGGGTAATACACAATTACTGGCAGACATTAGAGAAGTCCTCATCTCTCCCTGACACTGAGGTCACTCTCAATCACTATTCACTCACTCGATGATCTCCCCTACACCCATACCCCTTAACTATAAACGATGTTGGTGTAACAACCTTGCCCAGTTAGTATTCTAGAATTATGAAAAATGATAACAAACTTCACGAAAACAGTCAACATCAGCAAATCAACATTCATAACATAATGATAGCGACATTCCTAGACCAGACTTTAAGGATCAACCGGTTTTAGTTCCTTCTTCTTTCTGTAGAAATACACATTCCTAACAATTGGGCCTAGGCTTCTATTAATAATAACCTAACCACCGAGTTCAGTGATAGCTCTACCTCCTTCAATCCTTCCAGCGTCTTGTCACCCTTACCATCTTCATCTCCTTCAGCCTCACTGACAAGTAGAACGTGCAATTCTTTGTTTCAACATCTATGTCCAATGCATCATTTCTTACTCCGGCTCCCGTTATTCCTGTGCCTCTACAACTGTCAGCTTATTTATTTTAGGGTTTGGAGGTACCGATGTTATACCCCCTTCCCGTAGGGTACGCACCGGGGCGCCCGTAGGTTATTCCGGTACATATCCTATGATAAGGGAACGCTACGTGCAATCACTACAATTACTCCACATGGCATCACATCAATTAGAATAATAAAACATTAATTGTAGAACACAATATTTTAAAATCAAACTCTTCCTCATTTCATTGATCAAAATCAACAGTTTATACATCATTCCATACTATACTGTCTGTACAT
>JANQAP020000518.1:624324-637973 GCA_026874005.2 Erythroxylum coriaceum
AAGATGACTTACAGAAGAAGATGACGTCATCACAGAAGAAGCAAAACACAGAGGAAGATGACGTCATCACAGAAGAAACACAGAGGAAGATGACGTCATCATAGAAGAAGCAAAACACAGAGAAAGATGACATCATCACAGAAGAAACACAGAGGAAGATCTATGATTAGTAGGAAGACAACAACTAATCTCTTAAGTATTATAAAGCTTATGCATCTATTAAAGCTCTTATATATTTCATCTTATGAATTTAATTCAATTAATTGAAAGAATCATTCAAAATTTCTTATGGACT
This sequence comes from Erythroxylum coriaceum, assembly GCA_026874005.2. Classification (NCBI taxonomy): domain Eukaryota; kingdom Viridiplantae; phylum Streptophyta; class Magnoliopsida; order Malpighiales; family Erythroxylaceae; genus Erythroxylum; species Erythroxylum coriaceum. The sequence continues at coordinate 624,620 of JANQAP020000518.1, forward strand.
AAAGGAAAAAGTGATGCAACTGGGTATAATAATAAATAGAGTAATTTTTGTATATCGAAACTTAAAGGAGGGTTAAGTTTTTATTGTATAAGAATGAATAATAAGGTGTTCCTAAGAAAAGAATTCAAAAAATTTTCAGAACAGGAAGATTGAAACTTTAGTACTCTACTATAATTTACTTAAGTGGATTAAAGAGATCATGATTGTTGAGAAGAAGATGAATACTAAGTAAGTTAGCTATGTCTTCTAATTGAAATCTCTTATAGTAATTCTCTTTTTAATTGTAAAGTATATTCATTTGGGATGAATGTTATCTGTTAGTTCTAAATAAACTTAAGGGCTATTTATTCCCTTTTTGGGGTTTTTTGTTGTTGTTTTTGTAAAATTAGAAACAGACACTGAAAACATGTTTGGTTAAACTTATTTTCATTTTTCTTTTTTAAAAATAAGAAAATGAAAACGATTTTATGAAAAGGTAAAAATCAAGCTATGAGCCGATTTTAGCATCTTCTGTGTCTTTAACAATGTTGTGATTTCTCCATATTTGTTTTCGTATCTGTTGCTTGTGTGTATTTTTGTATCTTTTGCTTGATTTGCTATTATTGTTACTTGCGTTCAAAGCTAAATAAACTAATACCTTCATCACCTTCTCTTCCAATCATCTTAATCTTGACCCAAAAGAAGTGAAAGAAAACAACAATAAGTGAATCAAAGAATTTAGTTTTAATTATGCTACAGTATCATACAAATGTTACTGTAGCATATCTATGTTATTCTGTTTTCTTTCACCTTTCTAAATATAGTAGATCACGATAAGCATATCCACCATTGCAAGTTGGCCTTTCTCTTGCTCTGGTCGATAACTCGATAGAGCTCCATGTACATTCCCTTTTTATTCAGGTGTGAGTTCTTTTCTAGAAGGATAGGGTGTAAATATTAGTAATTCTTTTGTTTTGTTTTTTTAATTTAAAAAAAGAAGTGGAACAAAACGCCCCTAAGTTAATTGTTAGAGCTCAATTTTCCTTTCTAATTTATTTGAATTTTAAAATGTTATTTGGAGATCAAGCTAGCCTTAACACTGTTAGAATTCATACTAACAAGTTTTTTGGCTAATCGCAACAAATAAAAAAAGGAACAAATATTAAAAAAATGGACAAAGAACATATTTTTAATTTCATCTGTCGAGCTTGCTTAAATATAAAAGTCTTTAACTGAAATTTGAGAGAAACAAGGAAAAGATAAGTAAAAATAAGCAAAATATTAGGACCCACAACACAGTATGGTTCTCAAAAGATGGCAATAATTAACGAAAAAATAACTATTCTAAGACTTGGTCTTTAAACTAAACATATTTCTAAAGCACAATTCTCAATGTTTGACTTATTCAATAGCTTCTGACGCACGATTCTCACATTCCTCCTTGCTTTTGAAGCTACAGACTCCCATTTTTATCCTTAGTTCTTCAAACTTGATTCTGGATAAGGCTTTGGTGAATACATCAGCAATTTGATCTTCCAATCTACAATAAATCAATGAAACTTCTCCTTCTTTCTGAATCACTCTAAGAAAGAAAATTTTGGTCTTAAAATGTTTTGTCTTACCATAAAACACTAGATTTGAGGAGATAGAAATGGTAGCCTGATTATCAAAAAATATTTGGGTTGGTTTTTGTTGCTTTAAACTCAATTCTTAATGTATTTTCCTCAACCAGATGGCTTGATTTGCTGCAACAGTTGAAGCAATGAATTCAGCTTCTGCGGTACTTTGAGCAATAGTTTCTTGCTTGTTTGAGCACTAAGTAACCACACTCGAACTAAGGATAAAATAGAATTTAGTTGTGCTTTTCATAACATCAAATGATCCTGCCCAATCACTATCAGAAAAACTAACCAGCTGAAATTGATCACTTTTAGCATAGCTTATTTCATAATCAACAGTTCCTTTAACATACTTGAGAATTATTTTAGTAGCCTGCATGTGTTCTTCACTTGCAAAATGCATGAATTTGGAGAGAAGACTTACTGCCAGCACTATGTCAGGCTTAGAAGCTGTGAGGTATATGAGACAACCAATCAAGCTTCTATAGAGATTCTCATCCACTTTGGCAGATCCATCATCTCTGCACAAATCACTTTTTCTTGTATAGGAACTTTTGTATCCTTACAACTCTCCATATGAAATTTTTTCAAAATTTCCTTGGCATATTTTCTTTGATTGATGAAAATCTCATTTCTCAGTTGTCTTACTTCTAGACCTAGAAAATAAGTCGTCAATCCCAAATCTATCATCTCAAATTCTTTGAGCATTTTAGACTTGAATTCATCAATGAGCTCCTGTTGTTTCCTGTGATTAAAAGATCATCGAGATAAACAGAAACAATGATAATGTTAGTGTCTTCACTTCTTATATACAAGGTTGCCTCACTTAAGCTTTTATTGAAGCCTGAGCCTATCAAATAATCATCAATTCAGTTATACTAGCTCTGGGAGCCTGTTTAAGGCCATACAAAGCTTTCTTTAGTAGATAGACTTTGTCTTCTTTTCTCTGTACAACAAAACCTTCAGGTTGCTATACAAATGTCTCTTATTTCAAGAAGCCATTTAAAAAGGCAGATTTTACATCTAACTGGAATACTTTCCAGCTCTTTTGAGCTGCTACTGCAAGAAGCAATATGATAATACCAAGCCTAGCCACTGGGGCAAAAGTCTCTAAAAAACTACACTAAAGACCTGTGCATATCCCTTCACAACGAGCCTAGCTTTATACTTGTTTACTGACTTATTAACATTTTGTTTTGTTCTGAAAACCCATTTTACTCTAATGACCTTTCTATTTGGATGCCTTTGAACAAGCTGCCATGTGTGATTTTACTCAATCATGCTCAGTTCCTTTTTCATGGCTGAAAGTCATTTTTCATCTTGCATTGTTTTTTGAACTCCAAATGGTTCCATTACTACTACATTGCATCTTGCATAGATGTATGCAAGTGATCTGGTTCTGTAAATTGATTAGAGCTTTTTCTCCTTCATTATCTAAATTCCAATCCGACTTTTCATCCTCCATGAACACAACATCTTTGTTAATTAGAATTTTCCAAATTGAGGTTGAATTTTTCTATAGGCTTTAGGGGAATTATTGTAGCCTATAAAAATATCAGGTTCAACCCTTTTATCAAGTTTTTCCCTTTTGACCTATGACATATGAATAAAACGCAACCAGTCAAATATTATTAAATTTTTCAAATTTGATTTGAACCCATACAATGCCTCAAAAGGAGTCTTCCCATTCACAGCCTTTGTAGGAAGCCTGTTTAACAAGAACATTGTTGTGTTTGTTGCTTCTGCCCAGTACTCCTTAGGCAAACCTTTCTCATGCATCGTGCACCTTTCCATCTCAAAGATGGTTATGTTCTTCCTTTCACTCACTCCATTTTGTTGTGGAGCGTAGAGGGCTGTTAGTTGATGCTCAATGCCAACTTTCTCACAAAATTGATTAAATTGATCTGAAGTATACTCCTTACCATTATCAAATCTTACTATTTGAATGGTACAACCACTTTGATTCTCAATCCATTGCTTGAATCTCTAGAAAATGCCAATAAATTCAGATTTAAATCTAAAAAAATAAATCCAGCATATACGAGTGAAGTCATCAATAAAGATTATGTAATATTTACTCCCCTTAGGTGAAGGAGGTCTCTTAAGTCCTGAAAGATCAGTGTGGATGAGTTGTAACTTCTTTATTGCTCTCTAGGACGATTTTTGAAATAAAATTCTTGCTTGCTTACTATATTGACAAGCCTTGCAACCTTGTAATTCTAATTCCAGTTGAGGCAGCCCTTGAGCCAACTCTTTTCTCTACAAGTTCAACACTGCAACATGGTGGAAATGACCTAATATTTTGTGCCAGGTTTTAGTGATACTAGCAACTGTGGAATAAAAAGCCTGGCCCTCATGTAATAAATCAAAAGAAAAGCTCTTACCCTTCATGATAACTTTAAACATTTCTTTATTTATTACATCATTGATCAAACATTGATTACCTTCAAAGATCACTTTGAAGCCTTCTTCAAGTAGTTGTCCCATACTCAACAAATTTTGACTAATGTTAGGTACAAGTAATACATCTTTAATCAATTTTGTACCTGAGAGACTTTTAATTGCAAAAGTTCCCTACCCTTTGACAATAATATATTCTCCATTAGCAATCTTAACTTTGGAGATAACTTATAATATCCAGCTCTTTGAAGAGCTCATGATCAAAAGTCATATGGCTTATGCAGTCACTGTCTATAAGCCATTTGTCACTAAAGTTTTTGGTTACAAAACAAGTTGCTACAAAGAGTTGTTCCTCCTCTTGCTGGTCTGCAATTTGGGCAACATTTTTCTACTACAAATTGATTTGGGTCTCATTCTTTTGCTTGTAGATTTTATAATGGTGCCCCATTTTCTAACATTTCTGACCCTGAACATCAGGTCTTCTCCAGCATTTGAAGGGCGGATGGACCTTAATTCCATAATGTTATAAGGAGCATACTCATTTTTGCTTCCTCTTCTTCTGTTAGCAGAATCTGACCATGAGGCTTCCTTCTTATTCTTTTTCTTTTCCCCATTTCTTCCTTGGTTTGTTTGCATTTTGACTAATAATGCTCCTTCAATAGATCCTTCATACCTCATAACCCTTTGTTATTCTTGAGCCTATAAGGCATTTAATGTAAAACCCCGAACTTTCCCTTTTATTGATTGATATATTTTATTCTGGATGAATAGTATTTTCAGATGAATAGTGAACCCGGGTAAGCAGTATTTCCACTTGAATAGGCATTTTGAGGACCCAACCCCGAAAAAAATGTGAAAATGCCTAGAATAGGTATTTGAGTCAAATGACATTGGAATAGATTGAAACCAAGTCCAATCAGATGAATTTTAGGAATTTTATAAGTTTAGGACAAAAATGCTCTTTTTGAAAAATAATGGGTATTAATGATTGGTGGCAGACTCGGGAGCATTGGTGGCTACATTTCACGTTCGCCCCATTTTGTTGGACCAGGTTAGAGAGAGATAGAAATAAGATCCTTAGTTGATGGAGTTGAGAACTAAAGTTGAGAACGAGCAGAAGACAGAATTTACAATCTAAGAAGATGGTACTACAAAGAGGTGGCAACGATTGTGCGTACCGGATGTAGGGGACCTAAAGAAAGAAATCTTGGAGGAAGCTCACTCCTTAGCTTATGCTATGCATCTAGGTAGCACAAAAATGTACCACACCCTTAAGGAACATTATTGGTGGAGAGGAATGAAGAAAGAAATAGAAGAATTTGTTGCTAAATGTCTAACATGTCAAAAAGTTAAAGTAGAACATCATAAACTTGCAGGAATGATACAGCTCCTCCCAATCCCATAATAAAAGTGGGAACAGATTACTATGAAATTTGTAGTAGGGTTTCCACAGAGTTAGAGGGGGCATGATACTATATGGGTGATCGTGGATAGGTTAAAAAAGTACGCACATTTCCTTTCGATCAGAAATGATTACCCCTTAAATAAATTAGCCCAGCTTTATGTGGATGAGACAGTAAGGCTCCATGATGCACCAATCTCTATTGTTTCGAATCACGACCCTAGATTCACATCCAAATTCTGGCCCATTTTACAGAAAACCTTAGTTACGCGATTGAATTTTAGTACTGCATTTCACCCTCAAATGGATGGTCAATCATAGAGAACTATTCAAACACTTGAGGATATGCTTAGGTCCTGTGTCATGGAATTCAAGGGAGTTGGGACGCCCACCTACCACTGATAGAATTTACCTACAATAATAGCTATCAGTCCAGCATTAGCATGGCCCCTTATGAGCTGCTTTATGGAAGAAAGTGCAGAACTCCAATATGTTAGGACGAGGTAGGAGAAAGAAAACTAATAGGTCCTGAACTTATGTAAGTGAAAGCAGACAAAGTCCAGATTATTTGGGATAGATTAAAGATTGCTCATGATAGATAGAAAAGTTATGTAGATAATCGCCGTAAAGATCTTTAAGTTGAAATTGGAGATAAGATGTTTCTTAAGATTTCTTCTTGGAAAGGCATATTGAGATTTAAGAAATGCGGTAAACTAAGTCCGCGTTACATAGGACCATATGAAGTTACAGAAAGGATTGGACTAGTGGCATATCGATTGAGGTTACCAGACAAACTTATGAGGATTCACAACATCTTTCATATGTCTATGCTTCGCAAATATCTAGCTGATTTATCTCATGTAATCCCAGAACAACCAGTGAACCTAAAAGAAGATTTGACTTTTGAGGAAGAACCAATACAGGTCCGACTGTAGAGAACAAGTTCTGCATAACAAGACCATTCCGCTGGTTAAGGTACTGTGGAAGAACCACGCGATAGAAGAAGCTACATGGGAGCCTGAGCGGCAAATGCGTAAATTATACCCTCATTTACTTCAAGCAAGTATGCTCAGTTAAATTTCGAGGATGAAATTTTTTATAAGGAGGGGTGATTGTAAAACCCCAAACTTTCCCGTCTATCGGTTTATATATTTTATTTTGGGTGGATAGAATTTCTAGATGAATAGTGAACCCAGGTAAACAATATTTCCACTTGAATAGGCATTTTGAGGACCCAACCCTAAAAAATTGTGCAAATACCCAGAATAGGTATTAGAGTCAAATGACTTTGAAACAGATTGAAAACAAGTCTAATCGGATGAATTTTGGGAATTTTATAAGTTTAGGACAAAAATGCCCTTTTTTGAAAATAATGGGTATTAATGATTTTAAACCCATTCAAAATTTTTGAGGCATATAATTACTAAGTATTGATCATAATTAAAGTATCACATGGTCAATTTGGTAGTGAGATAGTTGTGGAATATTTTCAGGGTTTAATCTAGTTTATAGGTCCATGAAAGGGCGAATTGGTCTTTTTACATAAATGAAGTTAATTAATAAATTTTAAATGACTCACATTTATTGACCAACTATAAGAGTCTATGGTTTAATAAACATTAAATTAGATGATGATGAGTCATTTAAGATGTTTAATAAGAAAATGACACGTGTAAAGTATTAAAGTAGTATAAAAAGGCAAAAGAAGACAAAATTTGGTTCATTTGAAAGGAGGATTCGTGAGAACTAAAAAGAAAGAGAGAAAAGAAGAGAGAAAGAGGGAGAATTTTTCCAAGGAGAAGAGGAAGAAGAGAGGTGCAATTTTTGGTAGATTTGGAGTAGAAATTGAAGAAATTTTGGCCTAGGATTGGTGTTCACCAATTTCCTAAAAGATTAGGAGGAAAAAGTGGTAAGTTTCTTAGCTTAACTTTCTAATTTTTATGGGTTTTCTTGAGTGAGATGGATGTGTTTAAGATCAATGTTGTCTTGGTATTACTTTGATGTTTCTTTGTAAAGAATTAGTTGAATATGATAAGAGAGGAAAGTGTTGTGGGATTCTATCTTAGGTTAACTTAACCCAGTCCCAATATTTTAGCCATAACTCAGTCTAAAGACCTCCAAACTGAGTGATTACAATAGGATCTAAAACCTAAGACATAGTACTAAAAATCTCTAGAAGAGACCTAGACCTAATTCGAGATGAATGATATTGAAATTTGAGATCGAAAGTGGTAACCTGATAATGCCCCTATGTTGAAAAAGCTTGTGATATTTGGTACATTGTTCATGGTTTAGAAGTTGAAATGGCATGATTTTTCATGATGTAGAAACTAGAGACATAGGGGAATAAATGTCTAGAAGACCGCAAAACCTAATTTGAACATTTACTATGTGAAAATTAAGGAACAAGTGGAGGTATGGATTCTGGACATGGGTCATAACTGTGACTCATCATGCATGATTGTGATATGACTCATCATGGATGATTGTAATATGGTGAATTAAATTAGGTGAGATCGTGTTTTGAAGGAATTGGTAAGTTAGAATGGATAAAATATGGTACTTAAGTGACTTTTGAAATTAGATTTGGAAACAGTGACCAATAGGTTAGCTTATGAAAGTAAGCAAAAATATGATTAGTATATGTGTTACATGATAAAATACAAATCTCAAATTCAGTTAAACCGAATATATAGTTTTAATGCCTTATTTCCTAATCTGGAAATAAATGCCTAAGCAAAATGTGTTTTGTGTAGGTAAAAGAGAGTCACCGAACGCGTGAGTGTGCTTGGCGATAAGTGTGTAAAATTGTGAGTGTATCTTTAAACTGATTTTATGAAAGAAAAATGGTTTCTATTTTATCATGAAAAGTAGTTTATGAATAAGTTCATTGGTGTTGCTATTTGAATTTAAAAGCTAATTTTTATGAGATTTATATATATGCTTTGAGATGGCACCGAATTGAAATTGCATATGCACTGAATTAGCACGACAATGAAATTTGAACATGAACTGAATTGGTATAGAAATGTGGTGCACCTGTATATTAATTGTTGTTTAGCCTGTGGTACGCTGTCAGGTCTCCTTATACATATGATTATACCGATTAGAGTACATTCTAAAGTGCATGGCAGAGTCTGGGAGGGGTGTCTATCACTAACGGTGGGTGGTGTCGTGTCTGTCAGTATGTCTTTTGAATCGCCCTCTACACGTATGGAGTATATATTATGTTAACATTGTTATGGGTAAGCGATGCAGAACAAGCTCTATAACCACTGATTTATATGTAGTGTCAGCACCGTTATGGGTAAGTGATACAGAACTAGCTCCGTTACTAGAGGTTAGCCAGGCACGAGTAAGCGATGCAGAACCAGCTCTGTGGCCTTACACCTAACAATACCAAATGGCAAAGAAAAAATTAAAAGAGAAAGTTCATGAAACTATCGATTGCCATCTCTTTTTACCTTCCAAAGAAAGAGGAACTTGATTATGTTTTACATGTGCATTGATTATATGAATTTGTTATGTCAGAACATTGGTTATTGCTTGAAAAGAAAAGGAAATTATCTTTGCTATTTATGGAGGTTAATGTTTGTATAAATGTTTGAATGGAAACCATAACACTCACTGAGCTCATTTAGCTTACCCTTTATTTGATGTTCTCTTTTTTAAAATTTTAACCTCCCAGGTGCACGCTCAAGAATTTCAGTACCTGGGACTCCACCATTTGAGTAGCTACCTTCATCACATGCGGCTATGTAGGCAATTATACTTGTGCATTTGTTTTAAATGTATTTCATAATTATGAACATCTTTTGAGTAAAGATAGAATGTAAATGTTTTACTACGTATAGTTCATCATCTTCGTAAATATGCCCTGATCTTGGTTTTGTGAAAATATAGTTATTTATAAATGTTCTTTTCTCTAATTAAATGTATGAATGTGTTTAACCCTTTCAGATTGTTTCTGAGTAAAGATAGAATGTAAATTTTTTACTACGTATAGTTCATCATCTTCGTAAATATGTCATAATCTTGGTTTTGTGAAAATATGGTTATTTACAAATGTTCTTTTCTTTAACTAAATGCATGAATGTGTTTGACCCTTTGAGATTGTTTCTAAATGGACTTGAAGTCCAGAAGTAGCAGTGATGCTCTGGTTAAGTGGATATAAGTGTTTTGAATTGCTTTTCAAGAACCTAAAATTTTTTTCTTATTAAATAACAGTTGTTATGCTGCAAAATTTTTAATGAAGGTTACTTTTATAAACTTCCACTGCTATTCCTTTTTCTTTTCTTTATATGGATTTTAAAATATTTTGAAGAAAAGGAAAAAGGCTTAGCTCCAGAGGAACTTTCCAGTTAGACTGGATATCGACTAGAGGGTTTTCGTGGGATGCAAGGCAGGTCACCTAGTCATCCAGAAAGGGGTCTATCAATGTTGGTATCAGAGCCAAGTTACCACTTTCTGTTTAATGCTTTGCAATATGTTTTTGATGTTGTTTTCAAAGTGAGGTGACCTGTAAAATGCTGTGATTTACATGCATATGGTTCAGGACATAAAATTCTTACACATTTGCAGTTTGCCAAATGCACAGCATGATGCAGAGACGAGGCTGTGGATGTCCCTGTAGGGCCTCAACAATGGCTCCTACACCTTAGGCACCACCAGAAGGGAAGAGGAACACTTGCCAGACTTAGCGAGTGCCTTTATGAATTAACCCCATTCTCAACTGTCAGGGCTAGTATAACCAACTGGGGGAAATTTTACCGTAGAGCAGATGGCTCAGATATTCGTCGCAGTGATGCAGCAGTCAAATGAAAGAAGAGAAACTTCTGGATTTTCCATCAAGGGGTGTGTAAACTAGGCACGAAGCCTTTTGATGGGAGTGAAGATCCAGAGAGTGCACTCGCATGGTTAAATCTGATTACAAAGATATACCGAGTAGTTGGATGAGCAAATGAGCATGGACTGGTATTTTCCACCTTCCTCCTAGAGGGTAAGGCAAAGGATTGGTGGGAAGCTATTAAGAGATGTCATCTATATGGGGTGTCTTGGTCTGACTTTTAGAGAGAGTTTATTGATTGATAGGTTCTACCCCCAGAGTTACAAAGATGCCCGAGTAGAGGAATTTTTTTGTCTGGAGTAAGGTCCGATGTCAGTGAGAGAATATGAGAAGAAATTTTTAGAGCTTATCAGACATGTTTCATTAATTACTGATAGTGAAGACAGAAGTGTAAGAGGATTGTTATAGGTTTGAACCCCAGGTTGAGTATCCATTTATCTCTGGCCTCACAGACACACTATGGGGAGTTAGTGGAAGCTGCAATGAAGGTGGAAAGAAATATAATGGCAATCACCCAGACTGTGAGATCAGAACAGAAACATAGTGCACCAGCTAGCTCATCTCAGGTTCAGTAAGAAGAAGCAAGTTAAGATGGATCGGTGGCTGGAGGTTCAGTAGAAACGGATAAACCAATCAGGGATCCTTTGGGTCACTCATAAACCCAGATATTTCTGTGACACCAAAACACCAATGCTAGAGTGTAGTACTTGTGGGAAGAGACATTTGGGTGAGTGTCGAACGAATACAACGGGCTATTTCCACTATGGACAGGGGGCCACTTTAGGAGAGATTGTCCTCAGTTGATTACTGCAAAGAGAGCAGTGGTGAGATCTTCAACACCTTTACAAGTTAGAGAGGTTTTTAGACAGGGCGGTTGAGGTTCTCAAGCCAGAGGGTCAAGTTTTCCTGCTTCCAACAGAGGTTTAGGAGGTAGGGAGCAGCCCCATAGGGCAGGTAGGGAAACCCCAACGCAAACTCAAGTCTTTGCAGTTACTCAGCAAAAGGGAGACACCACAATAGATGTAGTCATTGGTATAATTTATGTTTTTGAGCATGATGCTTATGCTTTAGTAGATCCTGATGCTACACAGTCTTTTATATCACTGAAGTTTTCTGCAAAATTGGATGTGGAACCTTAATGGTTAGATAGTGAAATAATAGTTTCCATTCTAGCTTCTAGCTGGAAACTTGCTTTTTGCTGAAAAAGTGTTTGTTGGCAGTAACATAATGATTGATGGAGGAGTTATTAGATAAGGATTTTGTGAGACCTAGTGCTTCCCCTTGGGGAGCTCCAATCCTCTTTGTTAAAAAAAAGGATGGGAGTTTAAGGTTATGTATTAACTACAGACAGCTGAATAAGGTGACAGTCCATAACCAATATCCCCTCTTTTCGGGTTGATAAGAATGCCTATTCAAGTGGAAATACTATTTACCCGGGTTCACTATTCATCTAAAAGTACTATTCACTCATAATAAAGTATATAAACTGATAGAAGGGAAAGTTCAAGGTTTTACATTTAGTAATTCTACCAAACTACTATTTGACATGTCCTTAGTATTTTCTAACGAGAAAATGATTGCTTCAAACTTCTCTGGGACTTTTACAAGAATTTTATGAACTAATTTAGAATCAAGAAATTCAAAGCCAAGTAATCTTACTTTATTGGCAATACTGAGTATTCTATCTGAATACTCTTTGACAGTATCTGAATCCTTCATCTGTTGAAGTTCAAATTCTCCGAGCAAATTGAGAATCTGTATTCCCTTAATTCTTTCGTCTCCTTCAAATTCTTTTTTTAGAAAATTCCAAACCTCAAATGTTGATTTCATTGTCATAATTCTAACAAAGATTTCTTGTGAGACTACAGCAAATAGTTTCTTCTCCTTATGATTCTTGATTTCCACAATTGTTGGATTTGCAGTCAAGGGAGGAACTTCGTAATCCTCCTCAATAGCTTCCCAAAGATCATTTGCCTCCAGATGTGCCTCCATCCTTGCTACCCAGACGTGATAGTCCACTCCATTAAAGACAGGTGGTGCAAGTGTAATGCAAGGAGATTTTGAATCCATTGAAAAAATGTTTCACAAATCCCTCGAGAAGAAGCTCTGATACCATTTTGAAGGAATAAAAAAAAGGAACAGATATTAAAAAAAATGGACATGTAACATTTTTTTATTTTATCTATCAAGCTTGCTTAAATACAAAAGTCTTTAAGTGAAATTTGAGAGAAACAAGGAAAAATAAATAAAAATAAGTAAAATTTCAAGACCCACGACACATTATGGTTCCTAAAAGGCGGTAATAATTAGCTAAAAAATAGCAACAACTATTCTAGGACTTGGTCTTGGACACATTTCTAAAGCACATTTCTCAATGTTTGACTTGTTTAAGAGCTTATAAGGCACGATTCTCACAAGAACAACTAATCTCTTCAGTATTATATAGCTTATGCATCTATTGAAGCTCTCATCCATTTCGTCCTATGAATTTAATTTAATTAATTGAAAGAATCCTTCAGAATTTCTTGTTGACTAAAGAAAAAAGTGATGAAACTAGGTACAATAATAAATTGAGTAATTTTTGTATATCGAAACTTAAAGGAGGGTTAAGTTTTTATTTTATAAGAATGAATAATAAGGTGCTCCTAATAAAAGAATTCAAAAGTTTTCCAGAACTGGAAGATTGAAACTTTAGTAGTTTAAGCGGATTAAAGAGATCATGATTGTTGATAAGAAGATAAATATGAAGGCTGCGTTTGGACCTGCGGTGTGGTGAGGATAAATACTTATTCTTCGCAGTTTCTAAACGTAGTCATAAGTTTGAATCTGGGAGCGAACAACCAAAAGTTGGAAGAAAGTGCGATGCCACCGCAAAAATTAATAAATAAAAAGAGGGTTGTAATAAGAAAGTACTTCTGCAGCAGAAATTCTATTTTCTATTAATAATTTTCTGATAATTATTATTTTTCATTATACCCTCAACTAATATTTTTTTATTTATAATTTGAATTTATGTGACAAATAATATATCTTTTATGAAATATTTTATTTACTAAATTTATTTTATTTATATTTTATTATTTTAATTTAATATTTTATTATTTATAA
>JANQAP020000518.1:738348-752849 GCA_026874005.2 Erythroxylum coriaceum
TATTTGTGTATATGTATATTTGTGTATATGTATATGTATATCATAACATATCATATCCACATGCTTAAGGATATGAGCATATATCATGGTTTAACACATCATCATTCATATCAACATAAAACCATATTTAATAGCTGGTATGGAGTCAGTATTAGTAGATAGATATCAACTTACCTTATTGATGTACTTGTTTGTTCGAACATTACAGTATAGGTCTTACTCTTGATGTACCTTTATTTTTATCTATCAATAATGACACAAACTATAACTAGCGATGAGACTATATGGCTTTTGCTCTTGATGCCAAGGGGAGTACAATGGTGTTGGTGGTGGTTGGCAATACTCACCAAAGGCAACGAATCAAAGATTTGAGTTTTTCTCTGATACTTCTCTCAATTTTTATGATTATTTTAGCATTGTTATGAGATAAAATAGGTGTGATTATGATGGGCTCGAAGAGAGGAGTTGATTTGTATATATAGTTAGATGGTTAGAGTCACTGGCAATAAAGAATAAAAGAAGAGAATGGTTTCATACATATTAACCTTTAGGGGATGAAAATGAAAATTAGAAATGAATATAAACAAGGGGAATATTTTTTATTTTGTGAAGGAATTTAAGGAAATTGAACCCTTTTGCAATTTTGATAATTATATCCTGGCCACACCTTCAAACCCTTCCAGCATAGGCTTAGAATTCGATTTATTTTTGGCTTGGTTAATCTCCCATATATAATCGTACTTGGTTCAAATGGAAATACCTTGAGCTTTCAAGGAAGATGAAGGGAAATACCTTCAGCTTATTGACTTCGATAGTCTCCCTTATATTTATTGACAATAACTTGGTTAGTCTACCTTAGTCTTTCTTTAGGGCCCCCCTCCCCCCAAGTTTGTGTACAATACCACTTAATTTCCACCAAAATCTTACTATGACTAAAGGCCACTCTTTTGTCCAAGGATGCCTAACCACAACACTATTTAAAGTAAATTAAACAAGAAATTCGTTGTTAGGACGGATGCCTCCTAAGACTATGTTTAGGAGGCTATGTTTGGTTGGGGATTTAATAATGGGATGGAAGAGAAGGGTTTCATATTATATCCCATTCCATCCTAAACAGTAAAAATGAAAAACCTCCAATTTGAAAAGGGAAAAGGGGGGGGGGTGTTTGGATGGAATGTAAAATGATAAACAATTTTATACTATATTACATTATAAACCCTTCATCCAAACAACATTTCGCTATATTACATCATGAACCCTTCCATCCCTCTCAAACAACAATTTCCTAATATTACATCCATTTACATTCTATTCTATTATAAATCATTCCATTCCATTAAAAACCTTACGTCCAACCAAACACAGCCTAAAAAGTAATGAAAAAAAATTTGACATCTCGATTTGAAAATACCTTTTCTATTTTAGTTCTCTGAAAATTAATGATAAAAATAGTGAAATTAATTTTATGAATATCCAATTCAGGCAATTGATAACTTCAAGGATTTCTTAAAAGTTTATACTTAATTTATATTATCAATTTATAAAAAATTATGAAATTTGAGGAAATTCTTAAAAAATTGAGTGATTAATATTTTAAATTATAATTATTAAGCTTAATTTATCACTTAATTTAAATTTGTTAATTTATTTAATAAATATGATTGTTTCGTATATTTAAGAATGTGCACTGTGTGAACAAAAAAACACTTGGCTTTGACTCATCAGTCTAAGGCAAGGATATGTTTATGACAGGGAACTTAAAATTTAAGCTATAAAATTTAAGTTATATGATTGGTTAACATTCAATGTCATGGACTCATAGTCCTATCGTACTTAAAAATTTAAATTTTGTAATATGGAGAACATTTGAACACGATCATTATAGCAAAAGGTTTTATCCAAAGAGAAGGTATAAACTATCATTCTTCCTTATAGTGAGATTTGCCTTATTTTGCCAACTTTGGCTATTATCAAGCATATGAATTAAGTGTGTCACTTAAAACATTCAATATATGGTCTAAAATAATCATCAAAACATTCAATATATGGCTATTATCAAACATATGAATTAAGAGTGTCACTTAAAACATTCAATATGTGGTCTAAAATAATCATCAAAACAATATTGTTAATGATTTCATTGAGTAATTATTTCAATTGATTTCAGAATGATCGAAGAAAATTTTTATGCATACGTAAGAAGGTTAAAAAGAGTATTTTTAATCCTCTCACTATATTTGTATGACATTTTTTAAGTTATAAATGATAAGGAATTAATTAATACTACTTAGAAGTGGTTGTTCTCCACAATTAAGACAAAAGATATTGGGTAAGACAGGCTGTATTTTAGGAGTTAAAATTTATAGAATTGATATAGGATTTTTTAAAAATTTTTCTCAATATAATTGAATTAGGAAGATTTTAGAATAATTTTGTGTTATGTCCCAAAGATAAGGAACATATTTTTAGCATTAAAAATGTCTTAATATTGAAGAAGAAAATAAAAAAGTGTCAAGAGTGACATATTGTTGACAAGTTTATATAAGAACAAATTAAAGGCGGACAATTGTATACTCCTTGTTAGATTGATAATTGTATTTTTCTATTTGTATGTTTCTTTCCTTTTTAAAAAATCTTGGTTAAGTGTAAATAAGTAATAGGAGAGCTACAACAACCCTATTTTCTTTAAAACTCTTTATCCTTAAATTATATACATATGCTAATGCAATTAGATATGTGCAATATGATTTGTACTTGACCAAACATACATTATATTGTTGGATAATCAGTAGATATAAAAATAATTTTGGTGTTACATATTGGCAAATGGTTAAAAAAATTCTCAAAGTGATGTTGATTGATCTTTAAATATAGATAAGCGAAATGCAATCTCTGGCTATGCGTTTATACTTAAAGATAATGTCATATTATAGTGGATCAAAAAGCAAATTCGTGTCTTGTCATTCACTATAGAGCAATAGTATACTGTATACACATTTAAGGTGTAACAGGCTATTTGGTTGAGGCTATTCGTACAATTCTTAAACTTGATAGTACACTTAGATTGGATAATATAACAGTGATAACTTATGTAAAGCTTTTTAAGTATTATGGAAGGTTGAAGAACATTAGTCCTAAATATTTGATTGCTCAAAGTCATGTAATTTTTTATATATTTTTAAACGTAAAATGGTAGTTGATCATTCTTAGCAAAACATGTAGTTAAAGGATATTTGAGAGACATATTAGAGATTTAGGAATGTACAACAATTAAGATGTATAAACACATTTAATTTATGCATTAATAAAATTAAATTATTTTTAGTACAATTGTGGTATATGGTAATTAAGTCACTATTAGGCTAAAATTGACAATCTCAAATGAGCAATTATCTTATTTTTTTCCTAAGCAAATAAGATGAGATGACAAATTACATTCATATTTGAATATATAAACTAGAAAATTTATTTTTTGCATGAAAATTAGTTTAATTTTTGTAGAATATCAAGTTAAGATAAGGTATTTTGAGATTAAAAAATATTTACATCTTTATATGCTCGATAAAGTTAGAATATATTTCCAAAAGCGTTAAATGAATGATAATTTAAAGTAATTTAGTGAGTAGAGATTCTAATGATAAAATTGAACATGATAAATTAGTATTTAAATTATCTTAAAAAGAACTAATCAAACTATGATGGGAATTTATCACCCAAAACGTTGTTATATAAACAAGGGGAATATTCTCCATTTTGCAAGGGAATTTAAGGAAATTGAACCCTTTTGCAATTTTGCTAATTAAATCCAGGTCACACCTCTATTTTTCTGTTATAAGGTCATCAACCATTTTTTGATTGATTGGTAGCTTTTAGCTATTTGATCATATTAAATAGCTAATAGACATGTTTGATAATCAACTGATTGAGTTGGATGATTGAACCCAATCAACTAATTTTAGAAAAGCTCCTATGTAAGAGCGTTTTGGTGTTAGCTGATAAAAATTATGTGTTAATGACTATTGTACCCTCACTCTTTCTCTCTAGTCTTTCGATATCTTAACATTGGCAACAATAATCAAAGAGACCCATCTGTTGTTAGGTCACATAAAAAGCTAAAGAAGCTACTGGACATCAAATGTTGAAATCTTAGTGGAGAAAAGCTCTGATTACTTCAAGTTTGTGGCAGAAACCGATAATATCGAAGAGTTTAGAGCATATACAATCGAAATCCACCCTAGGTTACTAAGATCGTGATTAGGCCAAATGGGTACCTCGAGTTCTCTTCGTTGAATGATTTGGAGTTGTATATGTGGAGGTTTAAGTTGTTGGATTCCAAAAGGCCAAAGTTTGCTAGCGTGGTGTTTGATGAAAATGAGTTGATCGTGACGGTGCCAAAGAGGGACGAGGAAAATGAGGGGACTAGTAATGATGGGGAGTTTACAGGAGGTATGGGAAATAATAGCAACAATAATAAAGCTAGGCTTGTGCTTGTACAATGATAAATTACTTATTTAAGTTTCTTTTCTCTTTTTGGCTCTTATCTTGAATTATGTTCTTCTAGACGTTAGATTGTAAAGTTCTTGGTGAATGGTACTAGGTTTTGTATCCTAGCTTTCATCTTGTTGAATGAATCAAACAAGGTTTTTGTTTTAAAGTTCTAGCACATGGATGGTTTTGCATTATGTTTATAAGCAAAAGTCACGATGGTTTTCTCATTAATTTGTTTCAAACTTTTTGCCTTTCTCTGGAGAAGAGTAGCATAAATCATAGTAATTGTGCTAGAATTTGATAGATTAATGTTACAACTCTGTAGTAGAATTCTTGTTAAATATTTAGTTCTTTGAAGGAAATAAAAAAGAAGAATAGAGAATGGACTGCTTGAAGGAAATAAAGAAGAACAGAGAATGTACATAAAACATATTTTATATTTCGTCTGTCGAGTTTTCTTAAATACAAAAGTATTTAACTAAAATTTGAGAGAAACAAGGAAATGATAAGCAAAATATTAAGACCCACAATACAATATGGTCCTAAAAGACAGCGATAATTAACTAAAAAATAGCAACAACTATTCTAAGACTTAGTCTTCAACTGGACACATTTCTAAAGCACAATTCTCAACGTTTGACTTGTTCAACAACTTCTAAGGCACGATTCTCACACTCTTCCATGCCTTTGAAGCGGCAGACTTCCATCTTTTTCTTCAGTTCTTCAAACTTGATTTTAGACTAGGCTTTGGTGAATACATTAGCAATTTGATCTTCCGCTCTGCAATAAATCAATGAAACTTCTCCTTCTTTTCGAATCTATCCAAGAAAGAAAATTTTGATCTTAAAATGTTTTGTCTTGCCATAAAACACTGAATTTGAGGAGATTGAAATGGCAGCCTCATTATCAACAAAGATTTGTGTTGATTCTTGTTGTTTCAAACTTAAATCTTGAAGTATTTTCCTCAACCAAATGGCTTGATTTGTTGCAACAATTGTAGCGATGAATTCAGCTTCTACAATACTTTGAGCAATAGTTTCTTGCTTCTTTGAGCACCAATTAACCACACCTGAGCTAAGGCTAAAACAAAATCTAGTTGTGCTCTTCATATCATCATCTGACCCTACCTAATCACTGTCAAAAAAACCATCCAGAAGAAATTGATCACTTTTAGCATACCTAATCCCATAATCAACAGTTCCTTTAATATATCTGATAATTCTTTGGTAGCTTGCATGTGTTCTTCACTGCACAATGCATGAATCTATAGAGAAGACTTATAGCCTACATTATTTCAGGTCTAGAAGTTATGAGGTACATAAGACATCCAATCAAACTTCTGCAAAAATTCTCATCCACTTTGGCAAATCCATCATCTCTGCAAAACTTCACTTTTGCTTGCATAGGAGTTTTTGTAGCCTTACAACTCTCCATATGAAATTTCTTCAAATTTTCTTTGGCATATTTTCTTTGACTAATGAAAATCTCGTTTCTCAGCTGTCTTATTTCCAAAACTAGAAAATAGGTCATCAATCCCAAAACTATCATCTCAAATTCCTTAAGCAATTCAGGCTTGAATTCATCAACGAGCTCCTGATTGTTTCCTATGATTAAAAGATCATCGACATAAATAGAAACAATGATAACATTAGTTTTTTCACTTCTTACATACAAGGTTGCTTCACTTAAGCTTTAATTGAAGCCTAAGCTTGTCAAATGATCATTAATCTGGCTATACCAGGCTCTTGAAACCTGTTTAAGGCTATATAAAGCTTTCTTTAGCAGATAGACTTTGTTCTCTTTACCCTGCACAACAAAACCATTAGGTTACTCTACAAATATTTCTTCTTTCAAAAAATCATTTAAAAAGGAAATTTTACACCTAACTGGAATACTTTCCAACTCTTTTGAGCTGCCACTGTAAGAAGCAATATGATAGTATCAAGCCTGGCCACTGGACCAAAAGTCTCTGAAAAATCTACACTAAAGACCTGTGCATATCCCTTCATAACGAGCCTAGCGTTGTACTTGTTTATTGACCCATCAACATTTAGTTTTGTTCTAAAATCCCATTTAACTCCAATGACCTTTCTATTTGGAGGCCTTTGAACAAGCTGCCATGTGCGATTTTGCTCAATCATGCCCAACTCCTCTTTCATGGCTGAAATTCATTTTTAATCTTGCATTGCTTCTTGAACTCTAGCTGGTTCCATTGCTGCTACATTGAATCTTACATGGATGTCTACAAGTGATCTGGTTCCTTTAACAGGTAGGTCATCAATATCATCTTCGTTGGGTTGTAAATTGATTGGAGCCTTTTCTCTTTCATCTTTTGAATTTCATTCCCACTTTTCATCCTCTATGAACACAACATCTCTGCTAATTATAAATTTTCCAAATTAAGGCTAAAAAATTATATAAGCTTAGGAGGAATTGCTGTAGCTTATAAAAATGCCAAGTTCAACCCTTTTGTCATGTTTGTCCATCTTGACCTGTGGCACGTGAGTAAAACACAAACAACCAAATATTTTTAAAATTTTCAGATTTGGTTGGAACCTATACCATGCCTCATAAGGAGTTTTCCCATTCATAGCCTTTGTAGGAAGCCTTTTTAATAAGAACACTGCTATTTTTGTTGCTTCTATCCAGTACTCCTTAGGTAAACCTTTCTCATACATCATGCATCTTTCCATCTCAAAGATGGTTATGTTCTTCCTTTCACTCACTTCATTTTGTTATGGAGTATATAGGGTTGTTAGTTGATGCTCAATGCCAACTTCCTCATAAAATTGATCGAATTGATCTGAAGTATACTCCTTTTTATTATCATATCTTAAATATTAAGATTATGTAATATTTACTCCCCTTCAAATATTTAAGATCTTTATATTTAAGATATTAAATCTGAAAAAATATTTATTTTATCAGATTTAAATCAGCACATACGAGTGAAGTCATCAATAAAGATTATGTAATATTTACACCCCTTAGGTGAAGGAGTTCTCTGAGGTCCTACAAGATTAGTGTGTATGAGTTGCAACTTCTTTGTTACTCTCTAGGATGATTTCTGAAATGGAAGTCTTGCCGACTTGCCATATTGACAAGCCTTACAACCTTGTTATTCTGATTCCAGTTGAGGTAGGCCTTGAGCAAGCTCTTTTCTCTGCAAATTCAACACTATAATATGGTGAAAATGGCCCGATCTTTTATGCCAGGTTTCGGTGATACTAGCAACTATGGAATAAGCAGCCCGCTCCTTTTGTAATGAATTAAAAGAAAAGCTCTTGCTCTTCATGATAACTTTAAACATGTCTTTATCTGTTACATCTTTGATCAAGCATTTGATTTCCTTCAAAGATGACTTTGAAGCCTCCTTCACGTAGTTGTCCCACACTTAACAAATTTTGATTAATATTAGGCACAAATAATACATCTTTAATCAATTTTATACTTGAGAGACTTTAAATTGTTATAGTTCCCTTCCCTTTGATAGCAATATATTCTCCATTAGCGATCTTGACTTTGCAGATAACTAATGTATCCAGCTCTTTGAAGAGCTCACGATCAAAATTCATATGGCTTGTGTAGCCACTGTCTATAAGCCATTTGTCACAAGAATTATTGGTTGCAAAACAAGTTACTACAAAGAGTTGCTCCTCCTCTTGTTGGTCTGCAATTTGGGCAACATTTTTCTACTATAAATTAATTTGAGTGTCAATATTTTTCTTGCAAATTTTATGGTGGTGCACTATTTTCTGACACTTCTCACACTGAACATCAAGTCTTCTCCAACATTTGAAGGGTGGATGACCCTTAATTCCATAATGTTTATAAGGAGGATATTCATTTTTGCTTCCTATTCTTATGTTAGTAAAATCTGACCCTAAGGCTTCCTTCTTATTCTTCTTCTTTTTCCCATTTCCTCCATGCTGTGTTTGCACTTTGACTGATAATGCTCCTTCAATAAAACCTTCAGATCTCATAACCCTTCGTTGTTCTTGAGCCTATAAGGAATTCAATAATTCTACCAAACTAATATTTGACAAATCCTTAGTGTTTTCCAATGAGGAAATGGTTGCTTCAAACCTTTTAAGGACTGTTACAAGAGCTTTATGAACTAATATAGAATCAGGAAATTCAAAGCCAAGTAATCTTACTTTGTTGGCAATGCTAAGTAATATGTCATAATACTCTTTAACAGTATCTAAATCCTTCATCTGTTGAAGTTCAAATTCTATGAGCAAATTGAGAACCTACATTCCCTTGATTCTTTCATCTCCTTCAAATTATTTTTTAAAAAAATTCAAAACCTCAAATGTTGATTTCATTGTCATAATTATGATAAAGATTTCTTGTGAGACTGCAGCAAATAACATAGCTTTAGCCTTGGATTTTCTTGTTTTCTTTTCCTTTTGATTCTTGATTTGTGCCATGGTTGGATATGAAGGCATAGAAGGAGCTTTGTAGTCCTCCTCAATAACTTCCTAGAGATCATTTGCCTCCAAATGTGCCTCTATCCTATCTGCCAGATGTGATAGCCACTCTATTGAAGATAGGTGGTGCAAGTGCAGTGAAAAGAGACTCTGAATCCATCGAAAAAATTGTTTCACCAGTCCCTTAAGGAAAAGGCTCTGATACCACTTTGAAGGAAATAAAAAAGAAGAACAAAGAATGGACTGGTTGAATGAAATAAAGAAGAAAAACAGAGAATGGACAGAGAACATTTTTTATATTTCATCTATCGAGCTTTCTTAAATACAAAAGTCTTTAACTGAAATTTGAGAGAAACAAGGAAAAGATAAGCAAAATATCAGGACCCACAATACAATATGGTTCCTAAAAGACAACGATAATTAACTAAAAATAGCAGCAACTATTAAGACTTGGTCTTCAACTGGCAATGTTTAACTTATTCAACAGCTTCTAAGGCATAATTCTCACACTATTACTTAAAGGATTCATCCATACAAGTCTTCCATGAATCAAAATATATTAAAACATGTTTTAATTATAAAGAACTGACTTAATTACAATAAAATTTTGAAAGCAACACCATCTTGCTCTAGATAAATTGATATAAATTGTTCAGCTTGTATGTCAACTTCCATACATTGAAGAACTTCTTTTACCCGTCTAAGCTCTCACTTTTTTAATGTAAAGTTTGGTCCAAAATACTACGTAGCAATATAATGGCAAACATCAGCATCAAGTTGTTTCACCTGATCTTTGTAAGATTTGTACAGCTTTTGGATTTGAGAGAATGTCTACAAGTTAATGACTAG
Organism: Erythroxylum coriaceum; assembly: GCA_026874005.2. Classification (NCBI taxonomy): domain Eukaryota; kingdom Viridiplantae; phylum Streptophyta; class Magnoliopsida; order Malpighiales; family Erythroxylaceae; genus Erythroxylum; species Erythroxylum coriaceum. The sequence continues at coordinate 748,119 of JANQAP020000518.1, forward strand.
CGTGATTTTGTTGACTGATTCCATCTAGCTTAGAATTAATTTGTCTCAGAATTTTGTTCCGTGCTACTGCGTTGTTGGAATGTTAGTTGAGAACTTCATCGGTAGGATTAGAAACAAAAGTTCCTTGAGGAGTTATTCCTGTGGATCGAGCATAAGGGTTAGAGATAACCCTATTGGCATCATCAGTGCTCTAGTGTAAAGGAGGAAAGTCTTCCTCATACGATTGAACCATTATATAAGGTATAGGAGCAGAAGTTACAACAAGAATAGGAGGAATTACTGACTGTGGTTTGGAGACTAACTTTGGATAATCTCTGCCGATAGGTTTGAGCATCTCACAGAGAGATTTCGGCTTGCATCATTCAATAGATTTGTTGGAAAGGCATACAATGAGTATTTGACTTTTTCTTTCTTCGTCACCGTTGATTATACAGCTCATCATCAACATCACTGTTTGAGTTAAGACTTAAACATACTTCATAATTTGGCTCACACATAGAGGGATCTGTATCCCAGATGAAATGTCCACGATTATGACTTATAGAGACCGGATCCCCATTAGATTTTACATAATGAATCGGAGGGTCTTTGCCTTCTGTATGAGACATAGTAGGTTGAAGTATCAAAACCAAGCCCAAGGTGTTTGAAGTATCTGGTTGATCATCAGTAGGCCTAGTGTAGATAGATTTCACTGATCCATCTCGAAAAGTTTGAAGAATGGAGGAGTGGTCGTGTGAAATCAGTGCCTGTGATAAGTATGGAACATCTTTTGGTAGTTTGTGATCCATTTTGTCAATATCAGCTCTTCCAACTCTTTTGGAGGCAACTGCTTCGAGATTTGGATGATAGTAGTCTGATCATTGGAACAATCAGCAACCATGTAAAGAGCATTCAAAGTAGGGTTTGGAAAGTTTAGATCGACGATATAATTTTAAAGGTGATAGATAATCTGATGATGTAGCGTAGCCATTATTGCTGTAGGGTCTTGATCAGCCCCAGTGATCTAGATCTGGACCTAGAGTTTATCAAATAATGCTGGATCATCTAGCCTGATGTTGAAATCAGGTGCTATGATGAGGATGACACTTCTATTATTGAGAGTTGTGAGCAAGGAACCAATTAGAGCATTTTGGTACATTGTGTAGGCAGTGTCAAGAAGAGATATCCTGGCTATAGCAGGTATTCCCTTTCTTCCATGAAGAGTGAGAACAAGTCGAACTGTTCCAACATGTAGATGCATATGGTTCTGCTCTTTGCAAAGAGAGATAAGCTCCTTTGGGATCTGTAACTTTACATAGTGCTCTGCAGAAGAAGCTTCTAAACCGCATTGTTCAAGACGAGAACTCTGGATTATTTCTTTTATTTTTGGTCTTTTTGTAGACATAAGAGTACAAATACTACGAGTCCAAGAACGATCTCTAGAATATGTATTGTACAGAGTAAGTAAAGGAAGAGAAGACTCACAAACACAATTTGCTACAGGAACATGAGAAATTTCTACAAAGTTTTCTATCTTATTAGATAAGGTACGTTTGACACTAAAAGGTAGATCAACAATTGAAAGAGTAGATGAAAGATGAACAAAGTCACTATTCATAAGTTCACTTATGAATCGCTCTTTAAGTATATATACTCAGGACGAATGAGATGGACAACCACGAAATCCATCCCATTCGTACATTTGATATGACGGCTCCTATTTCAACTAATAAAATAATTGAAGAGCCTCAATAGTCAGTGCTCCGAAGATAGACGCAAGTATCCTCCTTTTTCCATTCCTTGAAAGTTCCATATTTGTTTTCTGATTCCAATCATAAACCCCTTTTTTTGTCGCTCTCTACAATTTCTGCTTTTTCATTTTCGCTTATTTGTTCACAAGTTTTCTCTCTTTTGGCTTAATCTGTAGAAGAGTCGCTTGTTTAGCACCAAAAGCTTTGGCTTTGAGGAACCCAGATAAAAATTTATTCCTTTTATGGGTTTATATCATGTTTATAGTAGGATTTTTGCAGATTTGATGTGGGTTAGAGCTAAAATTGGTGGGGTTCACATGGTTTTGGTGTAAATTTTGGAGTTGCTTTTGTCTAGAAGTACGTAAAAGAATTATGTCACTAGTTGTAATCGAAAAGGTCTCGCTAGAACTGAGGCTTGCGAAGCCCTCCGACGAAAATTGGTGTAGTTTTCCTAATTTAAGAGGGTTGCGGTGGCGTATAGATCTTGGGATCTTGCCTTCTTCTTTTTCGGTTGATGATCTTCGCCGAGTCTCTGCTGATTCTCGTAGAAGGTATAAACTTTGATCTTTTCTTTTTCTTTCTCTTGATGTTCTATTTATGTTTCTGGTTGGGTTGTGAAAGGCTTAATTTAGAAAAAAAAAAAGAATCATTTAAGGGTTCATGTTCAAAAAATTTCACGCGTTTGCAATGGCAAAACGTGTGCTTATTGTTTTATTGTTATTAAACATCTTGTTTTTTTTAATTCACTCAGCTTGCTCTTGTTTCGAGATTGGTCGTGATAAAAACCCTAAAAGATATATATTTATTTTCTTTTATAGACTTGCCCATGTTAAGTACCTGAGTAGTGTTTAGCTTCTTTGTCAAGAAACATGAGTGACCGCTATGTCGTTAAGCTCTGATGTGCAATCTTTCTTGTATTCTCATATATGCGTCTTTAAGAAGACGTCTCTTAGTTGATCGACGTATAAAAAAGGCTGGAAGTAATTCGCCTGATTGTGTGATTGACAATCCACTTTTACAAAACCCAGGTAATGCTTCGTTTCTCATTTTGTTTCCAGCTCTGAGAATTTTTATATGAAGATTTGCCCTGGTGGGCTAGGGTTTTTTATATAATCCTACATGCAGACAGTACCTAGGGACGATTCTTTCAAAATGCTGAATTGGAGAAAATAGTTAACCAAGACTTGTCGCGTTTGTACCCTAAACATGGGAACTATTTCCGAACGCCTGGATGTCAAGGAATGTTGAGAAGAATTTTACTATTATGGTGCCTTAGACACCCAGAATATGGATATAGTCAAGGTGAAATTGTACTATTTAAGGAGCTCTTTTAACCTTATGGCTTTTCAGTCCAAAATAGAAATGCTTGAAATAGCATGATAGACATTGTCCAATTGCCTACCTTACATGAAAAAGATATAAACAATGCCCCTAAATTCTTATTTCTGGTTTCTCTTATAACCTGTTTAGTTCAAGGAATATAATAGATAAGAAATAGAATACTTATTCTTAGGAATAGAAAAAATGAGGAATAGAATAGAATAAGTATTACTTTGTTTGGTTTAAGGAATGAAATAGATAAAGAATTTCTATGCCAGTGTTTGATTTGAAAGTATAAACTCGGAATGACAAAAGAATAACTAACAAAAAGACTAAAATATCTTTATCTTTTATTATTATTATTATTATTATTATTATTATTATTATTATTATTATTATTATTATTATTATTATTATTATTATTATTCTATTTATTTTTATTCCTTATTATTATTAATTTTCTTCTTCTCATATGACTTTCCAATATTTTGAAGTGGTTAATTTTTTCTGGTCCGACTCATTTTAGCATTCATTATATAATCGCAATTGCAATATAAAATGTTGGAATTGCGATTATATAATAATAATTATTATTATTATCATTATTATTATTATTATACAAAATGAATTTATTATTATTATTAATTTTCTACTTATTATTATTCTTATTATTTTTTATCAATTATTTTTATTTTTATTTAATTATTAAATTTCTTATTATTATTAAATTTCTTCTTCTTTATTATTATTATTATTATTATTATTATATTTTGAATTATTAAGATATTGAAATTTAGTTAGAGGCTAATTACTTCAAACATTTTAAATTTTAATATTTTTATTTTATTTTTCATATTTTGAATTATCATTTATTTTGTTTGGTTTGGTTTAATTATTTTTCTATTTTATGTTAATCTCTTAATATAAAATAAAAAATATTAAAAGGATTAAAATTAAGAAAATATATTTATTTTATTACTTTTGTTAATTATTCACTAGTAAAAATGAGATAACAAATTTAATAGTGCTATTTTTAATTTAATGTCAAATTTATTGTTGCTTAACTTTTAAATAACTCATTAAAATGCGACTATAGAGAAAATGCGAACTTTTATTATACAATAATTTAATGTTAGAAAATGAGACTATAGAGAAGAAACTTTTGTTATACATTAAAATGGAACTTATTACGTTTACAGTTGAAGGTTGGAAGCAACATAACTATGAATCATTTTCCAAAATAATAATAATAATAACTGCGAATCCAAAGAGGTATATATACCTATGACCGGCTCCATTACAAGACTATAGTCATGAAAAAACTATGAAATGAAGACACTATGTTTCGAGCAGTCTCACCTTAGCTGCAAATGCTATTTCCATATCTCATAATAAGTTTAAGAATCTGTATCTGGTCCTGAGTTTGAATCTTCATCCATTAGCAAGTCTGCTGGCCTAGTTCGCTTCATATTGGCTTCCAATGGAGGGAGCCCATCATCATCCTCATCGTTATCATCGTCGCCATCATTCAAGTCAAGCTTCTTATCTTCTTGCTGGGATGTGCTTTTGTTTGGACTTCCTTTAGAATCTGGTAATGCTGCAGACTTAAATATTTCTGGCCTGTGATTGAAATTGCATGAAAATTTCAAAATAACCATATGTTGGCAATAACATGAGGAAA
>JANQAP020000518.1:825562-836247 GCA_026874005.2 Erythroxylum coriaceum
CCAGTCTCAGAAGAATTAGATTGGAAAAGCTTTTCCTGCCTTCCTCATTACTGTCATCCTTACAGTTGAAGAACCTTCAAAAGATATCACTGGTTATGTGTAAGATCAAACAAGCTCTCAGCAGCATTCCAATCCGGATTTCAGAGGCGATTCCAAATTTAGCAGAGATAATTATTGACTACTGTAATGATTTTGTGGAATTGCCTGCTGGATTCTGTGACCTCTTCCTGCTGAAAAGACTCAGCATAACCAATTGCCACGAACTGCGTTCATTGCCTGAAGACCTAGGAAGGTTGGCGAACATGGAGGTGCTAAGACTCAACTCTTGCTTTGAGTTACTGGAGTTGCCAGAATCAATTGGAAGACTCCAAAAGCTTAGAGTTCTTGACGTATCTGACTGTTTGAGCATGACAAAGTTGCCAGCAACCATTGGAGGGTTGTGTAACTTGAAAAAACTCTTCATGATAGATTGCTCAAACTGTGATTTGCCCAACTCGGTTTTGAATCTTACCCAATTGAAGGAAATCACAGGGGACAAAGAAACTGCTGATACATGGAAAATTTTCAAGAATTTCCTGAAAGATTTGGAAATAAAGGTGCATAAAGATTTCAACTTGAATTGGCTCCGCTAGTACAGTGTTTCTGATGTAACCTGGTTTTGTAGCTGGATCATTTAATGTCAATGTCATTCCCTCTTTTACTTTCAGAATGTCTCTAAAAGCTATCAACCAAATTATATTTCTTGATTACATTTTCATGAATAATTTCGAAAGTTCCTATAGATACGAAACAAGCCTATCAATATTCGGGAGAACATGCGAAAAGAACAGAGATAATCACTTACGCTTTATGGTTATACTTACAATTGAAATATTACTTTTATATCATTGAAATCATGTTTAAGATTTTTATTCCCTAACAGATCCATAATTTAGACTTTAGATCATTGTCATGAAAGAAGAAATAAAGTTATGAACATAAAACGAGAACGAAAGGTCTTGTGAGTGTGACAGTAAGAAGCTTAACACTCTTTGACTATCACACTACAACAGCCAAATTTTGCTTATCGTTATTTGCCCGTTCGGTAATTTCAGTTAGCTAACTTGTTCCATATTTAAAAAGATAATTGCTTACCCCCTGTAATAATTTTAGTACGAATTAACATTAGGAAAGTTCTTTACCAAACAAACTGCTGTTTACTGGTCATATCCTTCATTAAAGTACAAGATTTTACATTACCAAAAGAAAGTAGAAATTTTGATGGTTAATACGGAGTTGAATGTATAACAATAACAATTAAAAATTTACTTGACCGCGAGATCTATAAAAATATAATGTATACAACCTTATCTCTAATTAAGAGGGATCTTATAAAGCCCCTCATGAGGTAGCCTAGTGGTAGAAAGAGGGAGGGGATTGTGCAAAGGTTTTGGGTTCGAGTCTGGAGAAGAGCAGCCTTTATTAAGGTGATGTAATCCTCCTGATAGTGACCAATGCCTTGAGCAGGTACTCCTACTATTATCTAGAATCAGACTCAAATTTACCTATCTATGAGTCTGAGTGAGCAGTTCATAGCTTTCAAGATTAGTTGGACGAAGCCCAAAAATTTGAGTTATTTAAAAAGAAAAGGGATCTTATAAAAATATTAATTAGCAAAATTATGTCCGTAACACATATTATATCATCGGGAAATCATTGATACAGGTCTACCAAAATATAGAATATTCGAACAATCTGACAGGAATATCCGCCTGAGTTATGCGTTTTTGTTGGGCTAAAGAAATTGAGCAGCAATAATTGCCCAGTCCTATTTACGGCACTGCCAAATGAAACCAGCAGCTGGATTGATTTAGACGTTTCAAGGCCAAGTTCATGTCTGGAACAGTTCGCAAGCACACCTTGGCAAGTTAGGAACTCCTGAGGCTAGAATGCTTGGGAATCAAGACGTTACCAGACCAGAACAGCAAAGCTACAGTCCTTAAGGACATTGCACACATACTAGGATGCTGTAAAAAGACTAGGAAGTAGCCGCCAACAGTATTGGATCTTAAGCACTTGCAGCAGGTGACGTGTGATGAAGAAACAGTTTGCTTGCGGGAACCTATTTCTAAGTTAATTGAGAGACAAGCATACTTTAAACACTCATTTCTAATTAATTTGGTTCTTAAAAAATGTTCACCTTAATTATTACACTTTATGTTCTCTTTATCAGAAACACAGGAAATGTGAATTTTCCTTGATGCGTAGCTTCTTATCACGACTGATAAACGCAACTCTAGATTCCTATCTCATAGAACAACAAATACCAAAGAGACGAGTACTCGTAGAGTTAAAATTGAACATAAATGACGGCTAAGAGTAAGGTTCAAGCACCAAAGCCTTCTAAATGTACTTGGAATCATGATTTGGGTAAAAGAATGCAAGCCAGTGCCTTAAATGACTCACTAGAAGTCGGAAATGGGAAGCGACAGAATACAAAATGGAATTACGGGACTTCAGGGGATTCTTTAATGTTGACCATCTTTTGGGAGGGTAGGACATGAGAGGAAACAGCAAATATCACCAGCATGTCAAAACCAATGCAAAGAAGGCAGCAGCTGCCAAATAATACAGAAAAAGTTAAGAGGCACGATTAGTAGTGTAGGGCAATACATAATTGCCAAAACAAAACATGCACCAGAAGTCATGGTACAAATGCAGAACTGATAACCAGGATCTGTCACCACATTGAACTCGGTGGATATCTGGCTTCGAGAATTTGTAACACCAGTTACCTACTATTCACGCAGCAAGATACAAAAGCTTCATACCGTAGAATATGACTTTTAAGACCATATATGAAAATTTCGTATTCCTTGCCTATACCTATCACATTCTGCAACATGTCTCTTTGCAGGTATGACTTTAATTCCTCCATATGCCCCAAGATTACATCTCGTGTAGACATGCTATCGTTACATTGCATACACTACCTCGCCACTGCTATCAATATCAATCTCAGATTCAGAATCCAAGTCCTCCATGTCATCATCCATGTCGAGGTTGTCCATCATGTAACTATTAATGCCAAGGGCCCCAGCCGGCGGTACCGTAGCCTCAGAAATTATCTGCATTATAGTATCAAGGCTTTGCGTGGGTTGATCAGATTCTTCAAATTGGTTGCCCATTGTCGCTTCATCCATCAGATCTGCCGGAAGATTCTTCAAAAACCACCCATGGTTCTTGATTTCTGGGATGCTAATTCTCTGTTGCACCAAATATCCAAAAGAAGAAACCTTTAGTCACACAGACCAGCAAAGATCCTAGTGGACTTGCTAAATATGCATAAGATACACCCATGTGGAAACAGATTTTGGGGTAAAATGCAACAATTTGGCATATTATTTGCCATTCGATTATCCAAACCACCCCACAGTTACCGATGACAAATAAATTCAAAATTACTTAAGAAACGTGTTACTCACTGCTGCAGGATCAGCTACAAAAATTCTTGAAATCAGGTGGCGACATTCAGGAGAAATTTGTACCACATCTGGAATAGAATACTGGACATTAAGAATTCTCTGCACAGAACCAACAAGAACATTGATCTTCTCCATATCATATCTACAAAATCAGGTATAACAGTGAAAACATATAACATACCTGAATCGTTTTGCGGAAATCCTTTGGCTCATCAGGATCCTCAAAAGGATAAGCTCCCACCAGCATCACATACAAGGTTACCCCACATGACCATACATCTGCAATCTGCCATCATAATAAGATATAAAACAGCATTTCAGTCATCTACCAAATTCAATTATAAAATTTACACAATTCATATCGAGTAAAAATTTTATTCAACATTTTCCCCTAGGGCATCAAACATTAACCAAGTATATATTTCCAGAGAACAGATCTTCCACCAGCATGAAGACGGAAGAAGCTGTTTTGTGGAGTTACCAAGGAGCATGTGGGGTGGGTATGACCTCACAATTCCAGATGGTTATTCAGTCAAAAGAATCCCTCATTTAGAATCAGAGTGGCACAGCAATCAGCCAAATTTGATATCCAATTATGCATGCAGAAAAAGAGGTCACCTTGCCATCATACTCTTGCTTCAACAACACCTCTGGAGCGATATATGCAGGTGTTCCCACCGTTGATTTTGGCTGTGAATGAAGGACTAAAGACTGAAAAAACATCCATATGGACACATGAGAAAGCAGTAATGTTTAACTGAAAAGCTAAGCAAGCTGGAAAAAAACTTGTAAAGCAACCAACAACAATCACAATAACTAATATAGCAAGAGATTAGTAATACCTTTGAATACCCAAAATCACAAATTTTCAAACGAGGAGCTGGACTTCCATCCAACAGAGTGTTTTCCAACTTCAAATCACGGTGAATTACTTGCTTCATCAACCAGCCAGCATAAGAAAGCCAAATCAATAATCCGAAAGAACTACCTTACATGGCAATATACAGGAAGGAAAATAAAACTGACTAATGTACCATGGCATGGCAATAGCTGACTCCAGAAATAAGTTGTTGAAAGAAGAAGCGAGCCTGAAACAAAATCCAGATTCAACTAATTGTGCAAAAGCAGAAAGACAACAAGGAAAAAGGTGCCCATGAGATTGATACACAGACCTCATCCTCACTAAAACGTCCAGATCCAGCATTGCATATTCGCCCAAATAGCTCCCCTCCAGATGCATATTCCATTACAATGGCAAGATGGGTTGGTGTTAAAATGACCTGAGTAGAATTTAAAATAAAAGTCGCCATAAAGATTAAGATCATTTCTGCCTAAAAAAAATTCGAATTGTTAAAAAAAAAAAAAAACCAACCTCCTTAAACCTCACAATATTAGGATGTCTCAGAGATCTATGGTTAATGATTTCTCTTTTAACATTCTCATCAATCTGCACCATAAGACCAAAACAAGCCATCTATAAGCATTTGAGAATGAAACTAATCCCAATATTAAACTTATCACTAGAAGCAGAAAGAACACTATAATAAAGACATTTGTGAATTTAAGAAACTAGAACAGAAAAAACAAAAAGATCAACAAAACCCTAAACTGAAAAATCTCAATCTAAACTTACACATTCCCTACCCCTAACCTGCTATTTTTCCTTTACCATCCTAGGAGCAAATTTTCATTGGAAAACTACAAATTTCAACCATTAAAACTCCATCGTCATATTTTCCAAAAAGAAAATAATCAGAACTTACCAAAGAAAGAATATTCAACGGCTAAGTAAATTTCGTAGCCTGACTTTACAAAAGGGAAAAAAAAATCGTACCTTTAAAGCAATAATTACCAAATGGTCTCAACAATAACAAATTTGGATTACTATCGAATCAATTAAAGAGTCGAACGGCATAAGGGGGTTTTTCTTTGTTAAAAATTCACAGACATGAGGCAACATACTAACAAAGGAAACGCAAAATGATAGGAAGCTTTCTACGTTACGCTTCGAATTCAGTTTTTAGAATACGCCACATGATCGATCGAAGGTTCTATGCCAGTTAAACTCAACTGCTACGCTTAGCAGTCAACTTCGAAATCCATTAATGAGAAGACATTAAGCTCAAACGCAATAAATTAGTTAAACCACACAAGAACAATTGAAAAGAAGCTAATAAAACCACTGATTACAAAATAACTAAATCAAACAAACTACAATTTTTGAGGAAAAGAAAAGGCAAAAGTCTGCAAAAGACCCCAACCTTATCTCCTCTCTCAATATACTTAACAGCAACAAGCTCCTTGGTCACCTTATCTCTCATGAGTCTCGCGACGCCGAAGTTACCGGAGCCGATGTCTCGGACGAAATCGTAGCGGTCACTGTCATGCATGATCGGCATGTCCACACAAGGCCCAATGGCAATCGCCGGATTCCGATCCATTTCTATTCTCAGGTTCCAAACTCTTTTCTTGGCACTTGAGAGTTAAGACTCGATGATCACATTAGAGACTTAGAAAACCACCTCGTATATCTCGTCACCGATGCATCAATCAGTAAAACGGTTACACGAAACTCTAGAATCGCTGACTCTGAGCGCGTCCAGACAGTCGGTTAGAAGCTCCCCTTTGGGTGTGTCGGAGAAATTACTTATCGGCGATGAGGCTACGGAAGTGATAATGACGCCTACGGAGATATTTACTATAAAGGAAGAGGAATGAAACAAAGAGTAACCGACGTAGTCATCTTGGTCCGATAATTTGACTTTTTGCTGTTAAATGACTTAAGTGCCCTTGGCTTGTCGCGGAATGGAGGTGACTATCAGGTGAATGGGAAATAATCGATAGACCATCACGTGCTAGGAATCTATTAGACAGACGGCTCTGATCTAATCAGGGATGGAGATAAGGTGGACATCAAGGTATACTGTTGGACTACTGGAGGACTTTTTGGTCATTTTCTAGGCATTGTCCATCTTTGGAGCAGAGCCTTGGGAATAAAAGAAAGCAGGTTCTGTCTGATTCTGTGGAATGGATTAGTTTAATATACAAAAAGTAATAATTATCTCATTGTGACTCCACAAATCTGGACGGTTCATTTCTAAAACATCTTCGATATGAGATGCCAATTTGCACAGGACTCACTGAACAGAAAATGTTTAAGAGTAAAGCAAAAGGGCGTTGAAAAGGGTTGGTGGGTTCCCCCTGAATCTGAAGTAAAGCGTCACTTGAGAGCATTATTGTAGCAGCGGATTGGTGACGTTAGCCTGTCTGGCAATCAGCTAATTACTCTACCAGTTAGTAATTGATTTTATCAATTGTTAGTTAATAGTTGATTTTATCTGCTAATTTATCTGTTAGAGATATTTAGTAAAATTAGTTATTTAGTATTAGCTATTTATGTGTAAAATTATTTATGAGGACATGACCTTAAAAAATTATAAGGGTATAAATATTATATATTTTTAATATTTCGTTAAATATTATATATCTACCTCCGAGAATCAATTCCAATCCTTGCATGGATGACTGCAAAGTATGCTTTCAGTTTAAAGTTTAGATCTTTGAATCAATGAAAATATTAATTTTAAATAAACTAAATTATTTATTTTAATAAATAAAATAATTTTTATTAATAAATATTATGTAAAAGATTATAATAAATTTATTAAGTTAAAAATAATTTATTTTTAAGTTGTATTTAATATATTATTATAATTAGTGGTTGATATTAACAATTAAATAAAATTTTGTTCTTATTAAAAATAGAACTTAAAAACAATAAAAAGAAAACTAGCATAAAACATATATGAATATTATGTAAAGGGTAGAATTGACTTTTAATAGGTTTAATTTTGGCTGATTTACGAAAACGCTCCTATATAGGAGCGTTTTTATCTTTGGCTGATCATCATCAATTAGCCATCAAAAAAGCCACTCTCCAAACATCTTTCATAGCTGTTTGAAGAGTCAAACATCTATAGACAACCAATCAGCTAAAAAAAATAGCTAATTGGTTGTCTACCAAACGAGGCCATTAAGGGTTTGCTTGGTTGGAGGGATTAGAATGAAACGGAACGTAACGTAACATTTTTCCATCGTTTGGTTGAGGGTTTCATAATAGAATGGAATGAAATAGGATGAAAGCGGAAAGTTTCATGTTACGTTCCATTCCATCCTAAACAGTGAAAATATGAAACTTCCGATTTTGGAGATTTAGGATGGAACATAAACTAATAAATACATACTACCTAATATATCCTCAATAATTTTTCTTAATACTAATTATTTCTTCTAACCCTAACCCCTGGTATATAATTAATAATATTTTTATATTATTTCTCTTTACCCTAATAATAAAATTTTTATATTATTAATAAAAATTGTATATAATTAATAATAAAATTTTTATTAATGAAAATATAAAAAATATAAAAATTATTCTTTAATTATTTGTAAATATTTCTATATAAATAAAAATATAAATAAATAATTTTTAAATATAAATCACATATAATAGAATAAAATTTATTAAAATATTAATAAAATTTATTAAATAATTAATAATAATATTTTTATATAATTAATAATAAATTGTATGTAATTAATAATAAAACAATTAAACTTTTTATTATTTTAAATAGAAAATATATAAATATTATTTGTCACGGTTGTGTGTGACTTTTTAATTAAACATGATTTTTGTTTTAAAATCGTAGCGTTAAACCTTTTGTAACAACTATTTTAATATCAAAGGTATAATAGTCATTTATTATACATTACATTCTATTCCATCTATCTTTCAAACAATGTTTTACTACATTACATTATGAACCCTTCCATCTCTCCCAAACAAGTTTTCATTATATTACATTCCATTCTATTATAAACCGTCCCTTTCTGTTCCATTCCGTTTCGTTAATTAACATCCAACCAAACAGACCCTAAGGGGTGACAACTGACCGGAGATTTCCATAAATAAATACTAGTATCTTCTTTTAACTTTTATTTTTGTTAGTGATTTTTAATTCAACAATCATTAATTATAAAAGCTTAATGATAAAAAAGATCAATAAAAGACTTAGTCAAATAGATTGAATTCCGATGAGAAAAATTAGCTTTAATCAATTTATGCTGATTATTTATTGAGCATGTGATGGGGAGACAGAATAAGGTTATTATAAATAGTTAGTAATGTCTCTTGCTACCTGCTTAAGTAAGTTCATGGACATTTAATTTCTCTGATTCATTAAGAGGCTCATATATTAAAAAACAGCGTAGAAAGATGTTAACGACATAAAAATATATAACTTTCATAAAAGTTGATTGAACGTTTTAGAAGCTTATTTATACGTTGAGAAGCTTATTCAAGCGACTTAGCAGTTTATTCATTGTTTAATGGATAACAACCTAGATATTTTTCCACATTTACTCCATTAATACAAGTTCATAGTTGATCCTAGGTTTATGATTAAAGTTCGTGCTCTAAACATGATTGGGTGAATTTGAATGGAGATTTTCGAATTGCTCTATAAGGAAATTGGAGAAATTAACATGTTTTTGCTTATATAAATTTCATATTTGTTGTTTGAATTGATTTTGAACAAGCATTACGTGAAAAAACATGTCAAAAATGAACTTCAGGTTGATTTTTTGACCAAATATCACCAAAATTTGTCGAAAAACTCACCAGAAATGTCGCAAGAAATCACCTTTTATCAGTTATTAGGTAGATTGTAGCAGGAAGAAGCGATCAACTGCTTCTAGAGCGAGTTTAGCATCTAAGATGTGTGATACACGTGTGTTAGATAGTTGGTGAATGCGGGAGCCAACATCAAACACATGTTCGAAAGTTGACACGTGTTCGATAGTTGGGGTATATATGTGCACCATACCTGTGATCTACTCGCCATAAAGGCAACGCGTGGTATTCACACGCATTGCGCATTCAGAGATGTGTGAGGCTCTCTGCATATGTTGCGCACGTGCCTTCGACAGCACCCCCGATGTTGACATTAGTTGCTGACATCAACATACTATAGGATAAAATTTCACAAAATGTTCCATCTAAGTTATTTTGGGTCAGTTTTTTAGGTCCTTTGAATTTATACAGTGAGTTTTATGTATTTTTTGAATTTAACTATGGTAATAAATAAAGTTTAATTTCAAAAAATCAAATAAGATTATTAAAACCATGATTAAGTGAATTTTTATGCATTTAACTTGAAATAAAAGAGATACATGTGGTTTTGGTATCTCATATGTGCATTTATTATTCGATATCCCACGATTATCACTCTGATTGATATTTTCTTATGATGAATTCTCAAATAAAGTTTGTTAATAATGTTTTCAACACTGATATCTAATAATGAGTATGTGCATAAGGATTTTACATTATGAATGGTAAGTTGCCACATATTTTATCCCCGTACAAAAGAATATGAGGTTGACATACAAGTGTGTCCCTTGTGCTTGTGGATCAACTTATGTACTAATGAGAATTTGGTCACCACAGTAGTCCTTCAAGTTAGTTTTTGAATTGTTCTACTTTCATGTTTAGGGATGCCTTTAGTCTTATGTTTGGTTATTCAGCTCATAGATGATGGCCCTATATGAGAATCTGAAATATGCATAAAGGCATTAGAAGGAGGAAAGTCACTATTTAAGTGATATATTTGCCTACAAGCCATAGAATCATAAAAGTTAATGGTGTGTACTCTGATCTTTTTTATATAGATACTTTTTATATAGAAGTCTTATCTGCATGTATTATATATTCAGCTCACATGTATTTCATGATATGTGTGATAAGATTCTAATATATATATTGTTTTATGGCTTTGAGCACCGACGTCTTCCATTTATGTTGATCGTTACATTATCAATTTTGTAGTCAACTTCTCTGTGAATAATAAAAATGTCACAATTAAAACCCTCACTTGTTTCAATTTTAAGGAATAGAAGTTAGATGTAGATTTTGTGATGGAGAAGACAAATATCAGCATGGTCATGCTTAAAGATAGGCCACCAGCACCTACATCTATCAGTTTAGAGGTTAAGAGAGCAAAATATGCATCCTAAGAAGGGTCAAATAGGATGTATTACTTAACTACAAAGAGATCCATATTAGACTATCTGCTAAGTGTGTAACATCCCATTACTAATGGGAAGGGTAAAATAGTAATTTGGAATAGTTTATAAGTGCTTAGAATTGTCTTGACA
>JANQAP020000518.1:845705-861479 GCA_026874005.2 Erythroxylum coriaceum
AGGTTCCATAAAAAAGGACCCTACAAGGTAATGTACTCAAGTATGACTCATGACTCATGAATGTTGGGCTTCGAAAACGGAGCCCAATAGTTGTGGTATCAGAGCATGAACGTTGGGCTCCGGAAACGGGGTCCAACAATATTTGACTTGGCCATATAAGTGAGAGACGCATATCTAAACTATACAGGAGTCGTAGCTTAGGGTCATTTGATTATGAATCATATTACACATATGAATCTTGCTTATTAGGTAAGATGACTAAATTATCTTTTAAAAGAAAGGGTGAACGAGCAAATGAGTTATTAGACCTAATACATTCTGATGTATGTGGTCTGATGTCACATTCATGCTAGAGTTGGTTTTATGTACTTCATTACCTTTATCGATGATTATTCACGATATGGGTATGTGTATCTAATGAGATACAAATCTGAAGCGTTTGAAATTTTCAAACAATTTAGACATGAGGTAAAGAAACAACTCAGTAAAAGTATTAAGACACTTCGATCAGATCGAGGTAGTGAATACTTGAACAAGGAGTTTATAAGTTATCTCAGGGATAACAGGATTGTATCCCAATGGACTCCACCTTACACGCCACAATATAATGGTATGGTTGAAAGGAGAAACCAAACTTTGTTGGACATGGTAAGGTCAATGATAGGCTTAGCAGATCTATCGAAATCCTTTTGGAGTTATGCACTTGAGACTGTTGTTTATGTGATAAACAAAGTCCCTTCAAAAGCAATTGATGTTACTCCATATGAGATATGGACTAACAAAAAATTCTATCTTTCTCATATGAAAGTTTAGGATTGTCCGACTTATGTGAAGCAGATACAATCAGACAAACTTGAAGCGAAATATGATAAATGTCTGTTTGTAGGATATCTTAAGGAAACAATTGGATATCAGTTATACAATGTTTTAGAACAAAAGATGTTTGTTTCAAAGCATGTTGTCTTTTTAGAGAAAAAGTTTCTTCTAAGAAAAGATAGTGGGAGCAAAATTGAACTTGTTGAAGTTCATAATGCTCAAATAGATGCAGATCAACTGCCTGAACCTGAGATTGTGGTTTATGGAGATGAGACAATAGTTAAACCTTCTGACAAACAAAATGTTCGTAGGTTAAGTAGGATACGTAATGTTCCAGAGAGATATGGATTTCTCGTAAGTGAACATAATGACGTATTGCTTATAGAGGACGATGAGCCTACAACCTATGAAGAGGCTCTGAAGAGTTCAGAATCTGAAAATTGGCTTCAAGCCATGAAGTCCGAAATGGATTCCATGTTTGAAAACCAGGTTTGGACTTTGGTTGGCCCACTCGAAGGGTTAAAACCCATAGGGTGCAAGTGAATTTTCAAGAAGAAAATCGACATAGATGATAATGTGATTACCTGTAAAGCGAGACTAGTTGCTAAAGGTTATCGTCAAAGATAAGGCATTAACTATGACCAGACTTTTAGCCTCGTAGCTATGCTTAAATCCATTAGAATACTCCTAGCCATTACTGCTCATTATGATTATGAGATATGACAAATGGATGCGAAGATGACTTTCCTGAATGGAAACCTAACTGAGGATGTGTATATGATACAACCTGAGCGCTTCATATCCAAAGATAGCAAAAAGGTATGCAAGCTTCAGAAATCTATTTATGGATTGAAGCAAGCATCTAGGAGTTGGAACATCCGATTTGATGCAACAATAAAAGAGTTTAGTTTCTCACAAAATCCGGATGAACCTTGTGTGTATAAAAAGGTTAGTGAGAGTGCTATCATATTCCTTGTGTTATATGTGGATGACATATGACTAATAGGCAATGATGTCTCAAGTTTGCAATATGTCAAAATTTGGTTGTCCCATAATTTCTCCATGAAAGACCTTAGAGAATCAACTTATATATTGGGAATAAAGATCTATAGAGATAGATCAAGGAAGTTACTAGGTCTTTCACAGTCTATATATATAGATAAACTGCTAAAGAGGTTTAACATGGAGCAGTCTAAAAGAAGGTTTCTTCCCATGACTCATGGGATAAAACTCTTGAAATCTATGTGTCCCAAGACGCAAGATGAGAGGATTTGCATGAGTTTGATCTCGTATGCTTCGATAATAGGATCAATCGTGTATGCTATATTATGTACAAGACTCGATATATCGTATGTTCTAATTTTTACGAGCAGATATCAATCGTATCCTGGTGAGTGTCACTGGGTGCCCATAGATCAGAACATTGTTGATTCTTTGACCAAGTCACTTCCTCAAATGAGATTTGATTCTAATGTACTCACCTGTGGTATTAAATACAAAGGCGATTGGCTTTAGTACAAGTGGGAGATTTTTAGAGTAGTGCTCTAAAGGCAATTAACTTTAGCACTTTTTTACAGTCTTTATTTTGATTAATAAAGCAAAAGGCAATTTTCATTAATTTAATGTTCATTTATTTATAAATTGATGTCATTCTTAAATCGAATTAATGAAGTCCATGATACAAAACATAGCATGAAGGAAATTATGATGAGATCATGATAATGAGATTCTTATCATGTGTAATTATGTTAGTATCTAAATTATCCCTAGTCATAGGATTAATGAGATAGGACATTGTTAATTCGGATAGACTAGCACATGTTATACTCCTTGATTTGATCAAGCAATGGATCTCATAAATTGTAAGCATAAGATGTTTAGAGTTAACATTTGGATGGTTACTAAGAGTAGTAAGTACATCGGATGACCCGCTATGAGATTATCATATGGATGATCTATCAAATGGCAGTATTTAACCTTATTATAACAATGGTGCAAATATCCTTAAACTTGAGGTACTCAAGAATATCTTGGATACTGATCCTGTGCTTTAACACCATTCCTTATTGTATCAAGATGAGGTCGCTCATAGGGTGGTGATTAGGTACAGTTATTGGTATTCAAAGGTAATTAGGTAGTCAATAAAGGATTCACCACTCCTGATAGAAGGAGATAATACCCACGACCTCTTGTTGGGGTCATTACTCGGGAGTCTTTGGCCAGAGCAATTATGTATCATGAAGAGAGTCTTCAATGACACATAAAGTAATAAGATCCCTAGGATAAGAACTAACATCACTTGGACTAGATATGACATAGGCAGTCTAGTGGAAGTTGACACGTAGCCCATACTCCGAACCTAGGTTTGTGAAAGGACGAATTACACGGTAATTGACTATGGAAAGGTTCGTAAGTCGAATAATTAACTATCGATGAGTTCGAGTGTTGATCCACTTACATTCTAGTAAATTGGCATCATGAAACCCTTCATGATTTGCTCAGATTAAGAATTAATTCAAGTGACCAAAATAACTGAGAACTTAAGGGTCACACGTATAAAAAATCGAATGAAAAACAAAGTATGTATGGCTATCATTTAAGCAAGCCATCGTGACTGACTTAGTGAGAGGTGGTACATAAGTGAGTTCTTCACTTACGTACACACGAATGTTTTAGCCAAAAATACACTCAATAGAGAAGCTAAGGATCTAGAAGAGTTCTAGAAGTTGAGAAGAGTGATTTTGATATTTGTTCACTTTAAGCAATTGTTGCATGAGATTAATTACATGTAACTTGGTCATGATCTAACTCTCACTTGAGCATGAACTTGCACTCATCTTGTTTGGTGCTCTAATCACCCTTACATACTGATTTTTCTTCATCTTTGCGTGCTCTCTAAAGGCCAAAGAAAGTGTTTGGTGTTTGCTACAACCCAAACAAGGAGGAGTATTTGCAAGGTACATATGCTGTAATTTCATGTTTTTATAATCTGTTTATACATGCAAATGGATTCTGGATTTTCTGGGGATGTCATAGGATTGGAATTTTGATTTCGACACTTCCGCTACCTTGCCATGTATGTGATGCATAGACCTATGGCTCTCTAAGACTAATTAAATGGGTTGAAGTTCAGTGAGAAAATAGGTCCTAATAAGTGTTTGCTAATTATTTATTAGGCTTATAGTGAAGAAGCCTAATAAAGTTACTATAAATAACTGCTAAGGTTTCCTACTGCCTACTTAAGTAAGTTCATGGACATTCGGTTTCTTTGACAATTATAATGCTCATATATTAAGAAAGACGCAGAAAGACATTAACAGTATATAGATATACAACTTTCATAAAAGTTGATCAAAAGTTTTAAAAGTTTGGTCATACGTTAAGTAACTTATTCGTCGTTCAAACATGTATTTTCCACATTATAGGGTCAAATTAATAGTATAAGTTTATAGTTGATCTTGAGTTCATAATTGAAGTTTGTGTGATGATTAATAATTTCTTCTTACACTTTTAAATTTTTTGTATTATAACATTAGTTCTTTCCCGACGTCCCAAAAAAAAAAAAAAAAAAGGCAAGCTGTTACAAATAAAACAAAGAGCTCTATATTTCTTCTTCTTTCTTCTCGAGAAAGCAATTATAAATTAAATTGTGGTCGGAAACCACGTGTTCGTATCACTGGAGCACACGTTCCTATCTCTGAACAACAAAATCAACAATAATCTTCCAATAAGATTTTGATGAGTACTACGAATAGTTGACCAGACAAGTATTGCACAACACTGGAAGCTAAACTAAATCAGCCATCTTGTGGTCCCAAGAAAAGTCTTACCCGGCCCTTGCACATCGTTGTCATAATCTCTAGAGGCCAACCTCTTTTTGAGATCAACAGACATATTATTAACACAGTACGACAATGGTAGGAAGAACTCATCTATCGATTGTATTCACTGAACTTCCAATATCTTGACATATGAGCAAGCTCATATTGAAGAATTCCAATAACGGCTCGTTATTTAGGAGGATAGGATAATGGTTTACCAGAAGAGAATGGGCAAGACAAGGAAGAACGTATTGGAATTTGTACTGGTTTGATAGCCGAAATTTTCTTTGCGCGAGCTTTCCTTTGAGGCCACAATAACCCTTGCTCATTTTGGTATAACCTAACTGAAAATAACATAAAGCCTAAAGGCTGACTCATGTCTACCGTCTCGTGTAGATAAGGTATCATTACCATCAAGTTTACGTTTCACCAGAGACTGAAATGCTTAAAACAAACCGAACGATTGTGTTTTTAACTTTTAATCACGGAATGAGAGGATCGTGACATCGACTATCATGATATCGACTTCCGATCTCTGATGAAATTCTTCTACGAGTTTTAAACCTATGAAGACAACCATCAAACAAAGCATTTGGTGCGAAAAGATCCGTTTAAACACTACAGTAAAAGGGTTCTATTGTTAAACGCGAAGATGGTCTTCATTGATTAGCAACAGATGATGCACTTACTGTAACTACAATCTGTTAAATCATGAAACATTCCCGTTAAGGTTAGCCTCTTTCTGATATCGACTCCCAATCTCTGATGAAATTCTTCTGCAAGCATACGAGTTTTAAACCTATGAAGTCAACCATCAAACAAAGCATTTGGTGCGAAAAGATCTGTTTAAACACTACAGTAAAAGGGTTTTATTGTTAAACGGGAAGATGCTCTTCATTGATTAGCAACAGATGATGGACTTACTGTAACTACAATCTGTTAAATCAAGAAACATTCCCGTTAAGGTTGGCCTCTTTCGGGATATTTCATCCTTGTGTTATTTAACTTTATCTATATATTTACGTGATAATATATAAATGTATAGATATGATTAACTGAAACAGATGATCTATTGCTCTCTTTCAATGTGTGTCCAATTATCAAAACACAAACTCCAGACCTACCAAGTACCAATACAATTTTACTATTGTAATAACAACCTCAAAGAAACTTAGACAATATGTTATTAAATCTGCACGACTAAATTGAAAATTCTAAATACTAAAAAAGATTAAAAAAAAGTATATAAATGACAGATTTATTCCACATCAAGCATATGTATTGATGATTATATGTGCATCTAAGATACAATGATTGAAGCTTCACATTTTTTATCAAGTTTAATTCAATTTGATTCAAAATCAATAAATTTGGCTCAATTTAATTGAATTTTAAGTTGAATTTGACTCGAAATCTTTCGACTTAGTAAACCTGAAATTTATATAATTATAGATAAAACAAGGTCATTTCATTATTTTGAAATTATATCAAATAATTTTTAAATTAAATCATTTAAATTTAGGAATAAAAATTTCTAACCTCAAGTCTACAGTACACAAATCCTCAAGTCTGAAAATCAAATTCAAGTCCATGTTGCCCACATCAAGGAAGTATTGGGCCTGTGCCAGTTACAGGGCACAAGTTGATCCACAATTTGCATTCAGGGGACTTGCAGCCATGTGACATGGATCTTTTGGTTCCTGCTCTAGAAATTTTTAGGGTGCGAAATTTTGTGTGAGATTTCAAAAAAAATATATGGAGAAGGTTGCGTAGAACGAAATTAGTATAGGCTAGTTTATTTAGAGGATTTGATCTTGAAACCTTCTATTCATCAGCTAAATTGAAGCTGGATCCCGTGCTCAGGCAGCATCGGGCTGCTAGGAATTGCTAGCAATTCAGCATATAACGTGCTATTATATAAGCTCTGGTTGGAGTAGTTGGTTTTGGAACTTTTACAAAGCTGACATACTTTGTTGTGTCATGTAAACACCCATTCTGTAATCCTTACAATCTCTAATCAACTTTGAATCTCTGTATGTGATGGTGATAAAAAACTAATTGATGGTTTACGTAATTTATGAATCAAAGCTCAGAAAGGATTGTGAAAGTTAAAGTTGTAACATATCAAACTCATTTCAAATGCGCCGTGAGTTGAGTCAGGTACATAGCTCCGACTAACGGCTCTTCATCTGCAGCGTTAACGCCATTAATGAAGTTTGTCGTAACTGAAAAAGTGAAAACCCATAATTGGGACCCACCTTATCTATGTTTTGAATGCCTACAACACACCAACACAAGATATTTGAGCCCCACCCCATGTCAACAACAACGCATATGTAAGTTGGACCAAGTGGACACAAATTTTCGATTTTCACGTGGTACGTGAGAATTATAACTAACTTATCTACTAATTAATTATTTAAAAAAAGTAGATAAAATGACAATTGATCCGTTGTCGTCCAGCGGTTAGGATGTCTGGCTTTCACCCAGGAGACCCGGGTTCGATTCCCGGCAACGGAAGCTAACCCTTTTGACGCTCCGAAATGATTTCCGCCGATGGCTACAGTAAAACAGCCCTTCGATGAACTGACATTATTAAATAAAAAGTATTTTTTGAAAAATATTGTGGATAAGTATTCCTCAATATCCCTTTCAAGGCTTTTTAAGAATTGAACGGCTGAGGAGAAATTGAAGACCTTTCTATCTAACCAAACATTGTCATTACAGAAAAGGCATTCAAAACGTAAGCAAAAAGCCTCCCTTTATTCAAGAACCATTAATCATATCATCCAATCCCAATTAAACTCATGGTCGAAGCAGTCTGAATTTATTCCAGAATTTATGCCAAGTTCCAGACAAATTAACCTGAGCCCCAAAACCTGACAATAGCTGCAGATACCGACTGGATAACAGTAACCTGAAACCCCCAAACATTTACATGTTGATTAGCAATCGTACATAAAAGTCAGGACCAGGCCCAGCGAAGCAAAATTATGCGAAATCAAGACAAATGTGGTGGTTCAAAATGATTGTCCTTTTGCACCTCGGAAAAATAGATGTCTACTAGGCTGTTCTTTTTCTTTAGATATAACAATTAAAATATCTTAAATGTAAGCATAATTTTCATAAACATAACAGGATTTAAAAATTTACGGAACTTACAAATATTCGATTATGCTCATAATTTTATTTTATACAAAAAACAGAGTTTATGAATATTGAAAAATCATAAGAAGTTAATAGTTTCGCAAACATTCCGATTTTATATAGTTATCTCTGATATAAATAAAAACAAAACTAATCAAAAGAAAAAATAATAGATGATACTAGAAATTTGGTAACGCAGTTCGGCACTCTTTGCCTACGTTTGCAGGGCCGTCACCCATATTAATTCTTTCATCGAAGTATAATAGATTTATCCAATGTTTTATTGCGCCGACACTACTCAGCCCTTGACACTATCTCTCAACCTCCCCTCCTGTGAAAGTTTTTCACACCCAATAACACTACCGACTTGTGTTAACCTCGTCAGAAGATTTTTTTAAACAACTATTAATTAAGAGATAATAAATAAATTACACAGATGATTAAATAAACAATTCATCACTCAAGTAGACACTTGAGTAAGAGACAAAGAACAATTTTCTTCACAGTCAAGAAATCATGCACAGCTGAATAACCACGTAGGTATCATCACTTGATCTGCCTATTCACCATCGATGAGAACACTCTAAAAACGCAAACCAAGTGACACTCACAAATCTTCCTCAAATCAGCCTCCAACAAATGAAATAGATATCACTCACAACCCATTAATTAATCACCCAATCGAAACCTTCACAAGTAATAATAGACTATATGTGCAAGAGCTAGGTCACACGAACATGGACACACCTTTGGCTATTTTTCAAAAATCCAAATCACGCATACTAGCAAAAACAGATCACGCATACTACACTGTTAACATCATCTGCAGATTCACTTTTTGCACCTAATAGAAACTTACACGATGCTTTCCTTGAAGAGCCACACACATGTACACAAAATCCATTCACCTTATGCTTATCCCAAAAAATCCAGCAATATTATGTAACCAACGTGATCCACATCCCAATATAAAAAATAGAACCAACAACAAAACATGCACTTCCTAAGGCACTCACACATAACACCCTCACATCAGCCGTAGGTCATATATTTATTCCATAAAACCCACCATCGTATAATTTCAAGAAGGTAAATTAATTCTCAATTGAATTTACAGCAATACCCTTTCTTCCACTGCCTCACGTAGAATAACTTAATTCAAAACAAGATTTCCAGCATTATCCTTCATCAAATTCACATCTATGTAAGATAGAGTTCTACACAATCTAGAACATTATCCAACTAGTTCTTTTGAAATCAAGATAATAAAAAATATGTCAATTTAGAAAAATATGTCAAAATAAAATAAATAGATATGTTCAACATATATGTAACAAATATCAACTTTTTTCCAAAGTTAAGTTATACAGAAACGATTTTCAATAATCTCCTTTTATTAATCTCTCTCTTTCCTTAAACTATTTTTACTCACTTTCTATGTAACAGTCTCTTGTGAGAAGACAAAACTTATCATTATCTTAAGCGAAAGCAGATTCCTAATCTCCTTAATAAACTGGCAACCAACATTAAGTTTTGAAACTCCCCGTTATAATTGGCCAAAAGCCCAAAGACTCATTTATTAAATTATTAAATCCTTTAACTATCTTTTAACACACGAGTCCATTAAATGAATTATTTCTAACATTCTCCCACTTGACTCATGTGACTTTATGCAGTTTATCGAACTAATAATTTAAGAAATCATAATGTACAATAGTCATTATTCACATACAGAGGTATCATCAGTAATCATAATCAAGTATAAAGCTAATAAAAGTCATGAAGTTCATACATTATTAATTCAACATACTCCCTTTATATACCACTATACTAGCCCTACTGCTTAATCATCATTATAAATGGGAAGTAATTAATGGGATTTATCATTCAGTTCTGTTTCTAATATCATACATTGCAATAAAATTCATAAAGAGGAAAATAGAAACTTTAGAAAGAATGCATTCATTAATGCACGAAGAGTGTCCAATATATAATAAGAGTTGATATAATAGTATATCTAATAGTCATTAGCACACATAATGTCCATATTCTTTACATGACTAGAAAATATTTTGGGTGGTAACCTTTTCATCAAAGGGTACAGTAAAGTATTTCAGTTCCATATGTTTAACATCTTTGGAATACTTGTCGTTCTTAGAGAAGAAAACAACTGTAGAATTATCACAATAAATTTTTGACTGCCTAGCTATATTGTCGACAAGCTCAAGCCTTAAAATAAAGTTCTGCAACCATTTAGCCTGTATCATGGCCTCAAAACATGCCATAAACTTAGCCTCTATAGTGGATGTAGTAATTATATACTGCTTCTCACTCTTCCATGAGATGGCTCCTCTAACTAATAGATAAACGTAACCAAAAGTAGATTTTCTTGTATCTACACAGCTAGCAAAGTCCAAATATGAGTATCAAACCACCTCAACATAATTAGACCGCTTAAAAGTAAGCATGTGTTCTTTAGTTCCCTATACATATCTCATAAATTTCTTTGCAATTTTTCAATAGTCTATATCAGGATTACTCTAGTATCTCTCTAATATCCCCACTGTAAAACTTATGTCTGATCTCATAAATGTTTGAGCATACAATAGGCTCTTAACTACAAATGCTTATGAAATTGATTCCATTTGTTTTCATTCTAAGTCACTTTTTGGACATTGCATAAGACTAAACTTGTCCCTTCTCTGAATTAGGAATAGTGATGCTGAATACTTATCCAACTTAAATCTCTTTAACACTTTACTGGCATATGCTTTTTGAGACAAAACTAAAAATCTTTGTGATCTATCACGGAAAATTTCTATTCCTATTACAAATGTTGTGTTACCTATACCATTCATTTCAAACTTACTAGAGAAAAATTTCTTAGTCCCACTTAATAGACCAAGATCATTAGCTACAAGCAAGATATTATCAACATAAAAACCAGAAAAATAAACTTACTTCCTCTAAACATGAGATATATACACTAATCAATGTTGTTTTCTTTAAATCCAAAAGAAACAATAATATAATTAAACATAAAATCCCATTGTCGGGAAGCTTGTTTAAGTCCATATATTAAATTCTTCAGACCATATGCTCCTTTCCAACCTTTATGAAACCCATAGGTTGGTCCATATAGACTTTTTCCTCTAAATCCTCATTTAAAAAAGTAGTTTTCACATCCATTTGATACAATTCTAGGTCATGATAAGCCACCAAAGCCATAACAACTCTAAGTGAATCCTTCTTAGAGATTGGTGAAAAAGTCTCCTTACAATCAATGCCATCTTTTTTAAGAAATCCTTTAGCAAGTAGTGTAGCCTTGCAACATTCTAGGTTACCAAGAGAATCACATTTGGTCTTAAAGACCCACTTATAATCAATTCTCTTATAACCTTCTGGAAATTCTACAAGGTCCCAAACATCGTTTTGTGCTATAGATTTGAACTCATCGTTCAAGACATTTAACAATTGATCAGAATTTTTACTATTTATAGCTTATGAAAAGGTTATTGAGCCATTCTCAATTCCTAAGCCATTTTCTGACTCATGTAAACATACTATATAGTCATCAGAAATAGTTGGTCTTCTTTCTCTTTGAGATCTTCTTAATGCTATTTGTTGTGGTTCTTTTATTGCATGTTAATTCAGTTCATGTTCAATTTCATTATAAATAATGGATTCATAAATTTGTTGTTCATCATGATTTTTAGGCAGTTCAATAATTTGTGGAATAATAACTTGAGTTGGTGTACAAGCCATAGAGACTTACATAACCTTAGTGACTTATTAGCCTATTTTTTAAATATCCACTTTATATGGTGTTTCACTCCCACTAGTTTCACTATGTTTAATGAACTTAGCATTCTTAGTTTCCACAATTATTGTAGTATGATTACGATAATAAAATATATACTCTTTAGACTTCTCTAGATAACCAATAAAATAGCCATTGATTATTCTTATATCCAGTTTCTTTTTATATGGATTATAATGCCTAATTTCTACCTAATAAGTCCAAATATATAGGTGTCTTAAACTAGTTTTTCTACTAGTCCACAGTTCAAAAGGAGTATCTGGAACTATCTTACTAGGAACCCTATTCAACAAATCAATAAGAGTTTTTAGTACATATGTCCATAAAGAAGTGGGTAAAGATGAATTACACATCATACGCTTAATCATATCTAACAAAGTTTTATTATTCTTTTCTGCCACACCATTTTGTTGCGGTGTGCCTGACATTGTGTATTGCACACAAATATCATGTCTTTCAAGGAATTTGGCAATAGGATCAAGATGATGACCACTTTCATCATGTTTATCATAATATTCACCACCTCTATTAGACATGACTATTTTCACCTTTCTATTTAATTGTCTTTCAACCCTCATTAATATAAATCTCCAATGTGTTTACAACTTGAGATTTACCATTTTGCAAATAGATATATCAATAAAGTGAATAATCATCCATTTATAAAATATTTTTCTTTATTGAAAGTAGGCACATCAAATGGTCCAAACATATCAGTGTGAATTATTTTAAGAAACTGAGTGCTTCTTGTGGCTCCTTTCTTTAATATGTGTTTTGTTTGTTTGCCGTTAATATAATGCACACATATGTTAAGATCAATGAAATCCAATTTAGGAAGTATTCCCTTCTTTACTAATCTTTGAAGTCGTTCTTTATAAACGTAACCTAAACGCTTATGCCACAAGTAAGTAGATCTATTATTAATCAAATTACGTTTGATACCAATATTAGGATTCAAAGTCAATAAAGTTTCAACATAGACAACATCAAGGTTTAATTTATGTAAACCGTCATATAGTAAACAACTACCAATTATGTGGTTATGTTGTACAAACAGAAACTACCACTACCAAATTTAAATAAGTATCCAGGTCTATTAAGTTTGGATAAA
Organism: Erythroxylum coriaceum; assembly: GCA_026874005.2. Taxonomy (NCBI): domain Eukaryota; kingdom Viridiplantae; phylum Streptophyta; class Magnoliopsida; order Malpighiales; family Erythroxylaceae; genus Erythroxylum; species Erythroxylum coriaceum. Next base: position 858,421 of record JANQAP020000518.1, read on the forward strand.
GAAACTAAATTCCTAGATATAGTAGGTACATAAAAAGTTTCACATAAGTCCAAATGATATCCAGTGTTTAAGATTAAGCGATAAGTCCCGACAACTTTTAGCAAAACTCTCATTTTGTTTCCTATATAGACAAATCTTTTATTTGATCTTGTAGTTTGACTCATAAGGAATTCCTGTAAGATACTAGAAACATGAGTTACACAACCAAAATTAATCCATCAAGTATTAAAAGGAGTTTCTACAAAGTTTGTTTCAAAACATACATAAGCGTTAGGCTTACATTTCTTCTCAAATCATATCTTTCGTTTAGAACATTCCTTTTGAAATGCCTAACCTTCTTACAAAAATAGCATATGAGTTCATCATGTTCCTTCTTATAAATATGAGAGAATTCCCCCATTAACTTTCATGGATCCCTTCACTTTCTTCTCATGCTTCTTTCCACCTTTTAACTAGCTCCTTCATTTTTGGCATAATTAATAAAGTGGCTTCCTTGATTCTGGAGTCCAGTCTCTTCCTAAACCAACATATTATGCAACTTATGCACATTCCATTTGTCCTTTATAGTATTATAGTTCTTTTGGAAAGGAGCATTCTCAGACAGTAATGAGTTTAAGATGAACTGCACAGGGAAGCTTTCGTCCACTTCTATTCCCAAGGACTTATGTCTTGCTGCAATGTTTGTTATTTCAATGACATGTTCATGCACAGTACATGATCCATCAAATTTCATGGTGGTCAATGTACCCATAAGAGTCGCAGCGAGAGACTTGTCAATAGTGTGGAAGTGCTCTTTCATAAATTTAAGTAATTCTTTAACACTTTCAGTTTTGGGAAGAGCAGACTTAATATTGCCAACAATTGTGATCTTTATATACATTAGGCTCAATCTTTCTGATGTTTTCCAATTGTTAAAACTAATTTTCTCCTCATCAAAGCTCAAAACATTTAGAACATAAGTCTAAAATTCTAAAATAGACCTGGATTTGTTTACTCCATTAAAAGAAGTTTAATCTATTAAACATCGTAACAGATGTGAGATTCGGATGCATGGAAATAGCTGCGACTTCAATTTAAACTTAAAATCAATTGTTTGAGTCATATAACAGCATAATACATAGATTCAAAAAAACTTCATAAATTGCATATCAATGTTCACCTTTGGGCAGTCCATTGACACACAATATAATACAACTCACAATGATTTTCATAAATTGTGTACTAATGTTTAGCTTTGAGTAATCCATTAATATACCAGACAACATATAATGATGATAATATGTACATAATTCAATAATAACACAAACATCAATTAGAAATATTTATTATCTTTGGATATCTAAACAGGATAATTTCGTATGTGCATTACCTACATTCATTCTCATTAATTACAAAAATAAACAAACCACCTTTGGGCGATTTTAAAAATATTCTATAGCAATGAGTTTCAATTTATCCATAAATTTACAATTAATTAGCATCAAATTATGAGTATTTGAAATTTAAAACATAATATTTTGAGTTAAGAAAAATTAAATTGCCAAAGATGTTGGAATTTTCCAATGCTTGACAACTTTCTCCAGCGTTGAGATGCTGGAATTTCCTAGCGGCTGACGCTAGTTGAATGCCCAATGTTGGGACACAGGCTGAATGCCTAGCTCATGACGTTGGCCACATCACCAACGCTGCGACTTTAATCCTAAAATTTTTTTTGATCTTTTTAAATTCCATACAAATATGAATTTATCCTTCAAAATCTTCAAATCCATAAAAGAATGAAAATTAGGGTTTTCTAAAATTTCATATTAGGATTCATAAAGTTCTTTTAATCGTGGGAAATCTACATTAAAGGATAGCTATAATTTTTCTTATAACCATGCTCTGATACTTCATGTAAGCATAATTTTAAGGTATTTCATAATTGTTTATTTGAGCTTTTGGCCCATTATAATAGGGAATTTTAAATTGATTGATAGTTATCAGTTTATTAAGGAGATTAGGATTTTGTCTCTACCTAACATAATAATAAATTTTGTCTTCTCACAAAATACATCACAAAAGAAAGTGAGTAAGAAAAGTTCAAAGAAAGAGACAAATTGGGAAAAGGAGATTATTGAGAATCGTTTATGCATAAATGAGCTATGTTAAATCTTTTAACTGTCTTTTAACACGAGTCAATTAAAAGTCATGAATAAAAAACCTAACCAATTTGGTAAATTTAACTGTAAAAAATTTAAACTGTCTAACTTTCTAACTTGATTTTTAAATTTTAATTATTTTAATAATTCATTTTTAAAACCAATAAGTTACTAATTAATATGTTAATTTTTGTAAATTAATCAATTCTGATAAACTAAAATAAATCAATTAGTTTTCTTTTAACAATATCTTTTTCAATTAAACTTTAAATTCTTCGATAAGTAAGGACACTTTTTTTAATCATATTTCAAATTCTTTAATTTCATTCAATCTTTAACTGATTTTATAGCGGTTTAATACTGATTGAAGCTTTTAAATCTTAAATCTTCTTCTTATTGGTTTAACTTCCAGTCCGGTTTTAAAAATATTGTTTAAAAGAAATTTTTTTTGAAGGCAAAAAACCAACTTCATTAATGATTATAAAAAGAAGAAATTACATGCGGAATAGTTTCCCATACAACAAATCGGGAAAAAAGAATTGAAGCTCGCGCTAATTCATGAGCAGCTCGATTCAGATGCCTCCTAATCCATCTCACTTTGATGTTAGTTCTTACAGTAAGTAGTAATCTGCAATCTTGGACAATCAGCCTAAAAGAAGAATTATCCCAAGTAGAGGAATACAAAGCAGATACAAATTGTTGACAATCCGTATAGACAACACCATTATCAGGCAAATGTTGTGATGCATAAGTAATAGCTGACCTGCAAGCAATGGCCTCTGCTATATTAGGCTCATAAACACCATCAACAAAACCTGAAATTGCCCTGAACCAGGATCCTTCTGCAGATTCAATAACACCCCCGAACCCTGAACAACCTTCGTGCTGAAATAATGCAGCATCAGCAAATAAACTCCAGCC
>JANQAP020000518.1:870977-895758 GCA_026874005.2 Erythroxylum coriaceum
GCTTGAGATGAGGTGGTATAATGGATACAAGACCACCCCTTGGCGGTCGCATAGTTGACCTATAAATAATCTCGTTATAAGGGTTTCTGTAAAACTTTCAAAACGGTAAAAAAACTTGTTAGATTTGTCAGATTTATAAATCTTTTTGGAAAACAAAAACATAACAGGTGATCGAAAGAAAGAAGATTGCGGGGTTTGCAGTTTATCAATTTTAATTGGCTCAGTTGTGGTAAGATGTTGTGGAATGGAGAAAATGGGAATAAAGTTTTATTGGTGGCTGTTGCATAAGCATTAATATTTTGATGGTGCTTTTTGCCAACGGGTGATGCAAAAGAGACAGATTTGGCATTGAATGAGTTAATATATGGTGAGGTTAAAGAAGACCTACTAGTAGACCCTATTTCTGAGGAAGCTGGTGGGGTTAAAGTAAGATACCATAGTTTGCTTGAGTTAGAATATTGTCACACTATAAATGAAATCCTTGACGAGTGTGAACCACCTTTAACTGTTGATCATATGGAAGGGTCAGGAGAAAAAACCTGGGAAAATTCTAATGATTCTTCAAAGTCCAGTGACCATACGACCATGGTGATCGTCGAATATTCAACAAATGGTCGGACACCCTGTGATAACAATAAAGATTTGAATTATAAATTAATAGGAGACAACACATTAGAAAAATAACGAGAAGAAGGTAAAAAGTGTAACATTAGTGGCCTAGTAGTATTATGATGATTTACGTTTAAAAAATAAAAAATAGTGTTTTCCATAAAGATGTTAAAAGTGAGATAAAATAAACAAGAATTACATGTATGAACAAGAGAAATATATAACAATATTACCTTCCATAGATAAGAAAACAAAGACGGCGGGTCGATTACAAACACTTTGTAAAGTCTAGATGGATAATAGACGGCAACAATTTTCAATGCGGATAAAAATTCATTCATAAAAGTTAAAGCAGACCTGAAAAAACCTGAAAAAGTAAAAAAAAAACAAATTATAAGATAATATATGACAACATTAAATGAATTCACTGATCTACATTTAATTAAAAGGTTTTACATAAAAACTATAAGTTTATAACATAGTAAAGACACAATAACCTTTTTTAAAATAGTTACTATAATTTTATGGCCTATCACAGGAGTTTAAAAAACAACAACATACTTACATAAAAAAGAATTACAAATTGCTCGTAGTTTTTGCATATGGTTGATATAGCAACTTCCAAAGTAAAAGCGACGAAGCGTGTGAATCTACAGAAATCAAAGCAAAAGATATAATTTTGATATGATTAATAATCGACTAAGAAGGATAAAAATTGAAAAAGATATACAAAAAAATTATATATAATCACTCACAGTTTTCATGAACGAAACTTTCGATAATCCTGTTTAAGGTGAAACATCTTCAACCAAGAACAGGAAAAGAACAATAAAGTTTTGTAACAACTTTAGAAGTATAACAAATCTGAAAATGAAATTTAGAAAGGTTATATGTAAACAATATTGTTAATAAATTCCATCAGTTTTGAAAGATAAAAAAAAGAATTAGACATAATTGATAGATAGAGTTTAAAAATTACCAAAACAGGCTTAGAACTTTCATCGTGACCTGCTAGATAAGCAAGCCCTTCTGTGAGTTCAGCTGAAAATTCATCTGCTATTAATTTCTCTACATTTAAAAAAAAAACCAACAATAGAAATTAAAAGAATAATATTGGGTAGAGTGTTAAGCAATATTTGTTGTTATTTATTTTGGATAAATCAACATTTATTTATAATGGAAGAAACAAAAAGAGGATTGAACTTAAAAAAAAAACAGAAGAGTCAGAAGAAAGTGTATAAAAATGATTATGGCAATATCGATAAATATGCTCGCTCTCCAAGAAAGGTAAGCCTTCAATTTTTTTTGCAGTCAACTTAACGTTGTCACCGTTAGCTCTCAGGAACCGTTGAATACAATTTTTAGTACCAAATTTCTTCTGTTATCAGGTAGAAAATAATGTTAACTAAAGCAGTTATTTTGTGCAATATCGATATAACATTGTTTCTTCCTACTTAAAAAAACAAAATAGTAGAGAAAGATAAATATCTTACCTAGTTTTGTCCTACTTAAAAAAACGAAACAGTAGAGAAAGAGAAATATCTTACTTGGTTTTGTGATAAAGGAGTTTCTTCCATTAAATAGTGAATAGCAGCTTGATTTTTCTGAATGAATTAGGCAGTATCTTTGTTAGACATTTTGAACAGCTAAAACAAGACAAAGGGAACAGAGACGAAGGAAACAGAGTTGGAAAGGAATGGAATTGTTGAAAAACAAAATTTAAAATAAAAGGAAGGCATCTGTCAGAAAAATTCAAAACATATTAAATGTTTATTAAAACTAAAATAATTATTTTCAGATTTCATTTGTAACAACCGAATAAATTTCATTTATAACATTGCATGTTTAAATAGGCGACGTATCTATTGAAAGGTTGAAGATTGTGTGTCATTGAAAGCGGAGGCGAATTTTTTGTAGACGTAGCGTATTTCTGCAAAAAATTAGCAAGTTAGTGCTGCTGAAGAAAAAGAATTGAAACATGTCACAAGTCACACTTGTGAGACCCTTTTGGAGTGAAGTGAGGGCACTATTACCTACGTTCCAACTAATGTTAGAATGAATGGCAGAGCGTAGGTGGCAAGCAGTAATATGGATACGGTGCTTTACCCGTAGACGCTTCTCTAGCTCTTGAAAGAATTGTATGGGAATCGTCCTCGGGGGAACTTCCCAAATGACTATACCGAGATGGGTAAGAGAAACCTGGGTAGTTTGATTTATTAAACACATTGTTAACAAAGGAAAAAAACTTAAGAACGTTGTATTTCACGGGTATGACATGCTAAGTCACACCCGTGACATCCTTGACGGAGTGAGTTAATGTCATATTATAATATAAATTAATTTTTTATTAAAGAAATAATTTAATTTCCAATTTAATTTATTGTTTTATTAACTTTATAAATGCACACCCGTGCATTAAGTGCACGGGCGTGAATCCACTCATATTAATGTATTATAATTTAATTTCGAATTTTGTTAACAATAACATATTATAATTAAATTTATATAAAATATTTTAAAATGAGAAAAATATTTAATTTAAATAAATGTTTAAAATATAATTTAAATCAAAATTTAATTTATTATTTTATGATCTTTCTTATTTTAATTTTCAGTGCGCAGTAAATATATTTGTTATTTTTTGTGCACTCATGTCACAAATTTTAAATTCAATCTCTAAATTTGTTAATAATAAAAAATTATAATCTAAATGAAATTATAATTTATTGTTTTCTAATTTTTCTTAATTTAAATTTAAGTTTATTTATAAAATTGAAAAAATATCAAACAAAAATAAAATTTTTTCTAAGCTCGTGGCCGGGTATGCTTGAACTACAAGGGCGTACATTTTCCATAGGAGAAAGAAGAAAGTGGCTGAATCGGGGCTTAGCTTATCACTAGACAGAGCATTCAGACTCTTAGTAAACGCATTCTTCTTTTTCAGATGGCTTTTGTACAAGTGTTTGTTGCATGTCTTTTTGATCATTTAATTTCTTGGAAGGAATGAGAGAAGAGGATACGAATGTCTTTTTGATCATTTAATTTCTTAGAAGGAACGAGATAAGAGGATATGATGTGCATCGCTTGCTGCGTTGAGAGTTGTTGGAAGTGCAAATTTTAGATTTTAGATTGATAAACGACTAAAATGTAAACGTAGCGGGCATCTACTGTGAGGTTATCATATTTTCTTTTGGATTGCTTAAGGCTTTTATATCTTTTAATTACTACCGAAGTAAATAAATGTAATCGGCTGCTGCATCAGATTATGATATTCTGTTTGGGCTGCTGCGTCGGGTTATCATATTGCTTAAAGCTCCTGTATCTTTTTAAAGCTTTTGTATCTTTTAACTACTACCGAAGTAAATATGTCATCATTCCTTCATTTCAATTGTGAAGGTGGCAACTATTTCAATATTTCATGTCATTAACTCCCTTAAATGAATGAACGGTATGTGTGATTGGCAGGTGGCAATTATTTCAGTTTATTAAGTTCCTTAAATGAATGAAGACATCAAGGAATTTGCTACAGTCACCAACGCAATATCTGTTCTCTTTTCCCATTCAAGATCTCACCTTTAATAGAGCTATCAGTAAAATTCTAGTCATTCATTCTCTTTAATGCCATTAATTGTCTTAGTAAGCGGAGTTCATTATCAGCCTAGTGTAGCTTTTTCAGAGAAGGTGGAACTTATTTCATTTCATTAATTACCTTTAAAAAGTTTGTAAAATGTGTATTAAAAGATATGGCAATTACAACTAACAAAGAGTTATAAGACAAGTACTGAAGTTCCATACTCTCTACATTCCTCGTCTGCTATACTTCCTGGTGTAACATAGTACTTCTGATTAATAGTTTTAACCTGAAATTAATCTCAACAAAAAGCATCTATATCAGAAAAATGCAATTATTTCATTTTATTAAGTTCCTTAAATGAATGAAGACATCGAGGGACTTGGTACAGTCATCAACGCAATATCTGTTCTCTTTGCTCATTCAAGATCTCACCTTTAATAGAGCTGTCAGTAAAATTCCAATCATTCATTCTCTTTTAATGCCATTAATTGTCTCAATAGGCGGAGTATCAGCCTAGTGCAGCTTTTTCAGATATGAGAAGGTGGAAGTTATTTCATTTCATTAATTACCTTAAAAAAGTATGTAAATTGTGTATTAAAAGATATGGCAATTACAACTAACAAAGAGTAGTTATAAGACAAGTACTGAAGGTCCATACTCTCTACATTCCTCGTCTGCTATACTTCCTGGTGTAACATAGTACTTCTGATTCATAGTTTTAACCTGAAATTAATCTCAACAAAAAGCATCTATATCAGAAAAATGCAATTATTTCATTTTATTAAGTTCCTTAAATGAATGAAGACATCGAGGGACTTGGTACAGTCATCAACGCAATATCTGTTCTCTTTGCTCATTCAAGATCTCACCTTTAATAGAGCTGTCAGTAAAATTCCAATCATTCATTCTCTTTTAATGCCATTAATTGTCTCAATAGGCGGAGTATCAGCCTAGTGCAGCTTTTTCAGATATGAGAAGGTGGAAGTTATTTCATTTCATTAATTACCTTAAAAAAGTATGTAAATTGTGTATTAAAAGATATGGCAATTACAACTAACAAAGAGTTATAAGACAATTACCGAAGGTCCACACTCTATAAATTCCTCGTCTGCTATACTTCCTGGTGTAACACTATACTTCTGATTCATAGTTTTAACCTGAAATTAATCTCAGCAAAAAGCATCTATATCAGAAAAATTATACAAAAAATAATATGGAATAAATTTGAATATCTAAGTAAGAATGGAGTATGCTACAAACCTATGCTATTAGGTGCTATCTGTTGAATTCATAACGCAGCTGAAAAATATTTAATTAGGCTAAAAATCCTGATCCAGGTCTTTGTGAAATTAACAATACATGGACAGATAAAATAAAAGATGAGACGAGTTCCTAATGCTAACATCTAAGAATCACAGAGCCACATTACCAAGCTGAAGTAAGCAAAGAGATGGAAACCTGATTTTCTGAAACAGCTTTCAAAAACTTGGTTTTCACTTTAAATGCAGGAAGCTTCTCTCTGAATTTCAACATTTCCTTTACATCATCACTTGCCTGTAAACAATAAAATACATAACAGAAGGTACATATAACACCAATGTGGCATTTTAAAAAGATGCCAATAGTATAGCAGATGAGGATTAAAATTTAACCTTAAGTTTGTCTTGTCTCTGATTCAATTCAACACTGAATTCCTCATTGTCAAAATCTTTTCCGAGGGTGGGAACAAGTTGTTTTACTTGTAAGCTTAGTGATGGTTATTCGGTTCCTTGCCCAGGAGCTTCTCTAGGATCATTCGAGGATTTTGCTCGTTGGGAGCTATTTAGAAGATTTCCAACTCTTCTTTGAATTTCTGTAGACTTTCGGATCTGCACAAAGGCCTGAACGAGAAATTGCAAAAAAAATAATAATTATCAACCACCTTTTTTACCTCTTTCTGTGATGAAGCATGGCGCTCATCAAGGTCTACCCTATAATTAGGCAGCGGAACTTTGCTGACCACAAAAGTCAGCTACCATTCTCATCTTTTCGTCATCAACAGTTAAGAGCGACGGATTTCCTCGGTTGCCAAGGCATCTTATGAAAGGGCTAGCTCTACGACAACAATAATAGAACTTGCTACAGATACAGAAAAAAACAATAGTCAAACTTGCTGAAGAAGACTATGATAGTGATGCCGCCAGAAACAGTCTGGATAGAGAAGCAAGAATCCTCCAAGTTTGACCATTTCTTGAACAGATCTTTGCACAAATATCTATACAAAAACAAATGAAAATTTTCTTCTTTTCAGTTTTAGGAGAAAAAGAAATGGTTGAACAATATAAACCCTTATGATTCACATCTAGCTTTTCCCCTTACACACATATATGTTTTTCCCAAGAAAACAAAACCCAGAGAAAACACTAGAATCTAAAGATGAAATGAAAGAAACAAGAAGGAAAACATGAAGGAAGAAAAGAGAACGAATATGAGGCGAGAGGACAAAAGAGGGAGGGGAAGAGAAGTATCAACAAACTCTAGGTTAGAGACTTGAGAGAGAGAGAGATCGTTGCCTGGGCGAATCATCTACAAAAGAGCCTGCTAAAGGGTACAATTTTGAGACAGGAGGAAGAGAAAGAGTCAAAACAAAAATTGGGTTCAAGCTTAATATATATGAGTCATGGCTGTGACAATTTAAGTCACGGCCGTGACACATATATACTTAAAATAAAAAAAATATTGGCAGGCATGAGAATCGTCGGATGAGATGGACGAATGGGATGGATTTTGTGTTCGTCCATCCCGTTCGTCCTTAGTATTATATACTTAATGACCAATACTTTAAAAGTTGAGTAAGATGCAAATTTCTTCTTTATACGTAGCTTCACTCTAGACTTGTTCATTTCTTAAGTTGCTTACATACATGGGTAATACTAATTTGTTAAAACCTTGAAACAATGCGTTTTAGGTAAGATGTGTTCTTTACTCATTTATATGCAATAATGATGATGCTTTAGTTTATTTAGCATTTTCTACTTCCGAGTTTTTAGATAGCTCTAAATTTTAGGTACAATTTAATTTCGCTTCTTATTTTTGTTATGTTTTTTAATTTTTAATTTTTATTCGAGTTCTTATAAAAATTATTTGATTGTTAATGTTAAATGATTACATATTATATAAAATTTAAAGATAAATAAATAAATTAAATAAATTATATTTTAATCCCTTATGCAATATTTTGTTAAGATAAATAATTAAAACAATCAAACTGTACTTATAAGTTAATATTTATTTTAATATATTTTTAATTATTAAAGTAAGTTTATTTAAAATTTACATATTTTGAAGACATTTTAAGTTTAAATTTAAATTATATTTAATAATTATTATTAAATTACAATTATTTTATTTTTACATTTAATTTTGAAATTAATTATAAAAATTGAATTAAGTTATTAAATTAAATTATTCATAGTTAATAATTAATGATAAATAAATAATATCGAATTAAATTATTTATAATTCTTATTAATAATTAATATTAAATAATTAAATAATATATTTAGTTGATAATAAATCATATTATGAAAAAATCACTATTATAATTTTCATAATTTATGAAAGCTAAAAGCAACCAAAACTAAAAACTGAAAATATAAGATCAAATGAACAAGCCTTTTTATTAAATTTAAAAACAAAAATTTTTAAAATAAAAGTAGAAATAGAAATAAACTGATCCTTAATTAGTGATATATATAAAAACTCAATGTCCAAAGTCTAGGAAAAGGTTCAATAATAGAAGAATCTTTCAATATTCTACAAGATAAAATAAATATAAATGTTATATTTATCATTATTTTTAAGAACGAAATCACTTTTTTACTTATTCCAACCTTGCAAACACTCTTGACACCTGGCTTTACGAGTCTTTCAAATAGAAGTTCCTGCACACACACATATGATATCATAGCCCTACCCTTAAATCTTTTATATATGAGTGGATATCTGCTTTAAAGTTTTCTACATCTATATGATGTTTGCCGTATAACAGATGAGATTAGTAAAATATTGGTATTATATATTTTTAGGATTATTGAATAAAATTATAGATTATTTTTCTCTATATGCATGTTTTATGTTTTGGCATTTGGTAAACCTTAAAAAGTATAATCGAGTGTTAACCTTGTTTATGTTTCATTCCTTGAATCACTGTGTCGTGCTAGTAATCTCTAAAATGTAGATGTCTGCAAAAACTCGAGAGTCCTGGCTTTCTTAAAATCATTAAACCTCACACTCAACTCTCTCCGGGATGACCACTTTCTGCTCATTTTTGTCCCGAGAGATTACTAGGAATCATCTGTCCCTGACTCTCATTTACAACATAACGGAAGTCCAGAATTTTACTACTGTCTTTAACATATATATATTTTTAAAAGCTAAATCACATAAGGTGACCAACTGAGTAAAAGGTTTCTTGAATATTAATGATTTTGTTTTACGATCATGTCTTGAATTTATGAACGTGTAAAAATTAATGATTGACGCTATCTGTTTGGCATGTCGCCGTCTTATGTATATTCTCATGCTACACATAGACGGTGAAATTACAAATGAAAATCTACTAAGGATGTGATTTCGCACAAACTGTGAATTACCCGCAACAGTTATAAGCTTTCTGATCAATATGAAAACAAAACAAAATCAAAACGCAAAATAATAAATAAATATCAGAAATTTGTTATCGCAGTTTGGTACACTTTATTTACGTCTACGGAGCCCTCACCCAATTTAATATTTTCACTAACAACAATAGTTTTATACAAGCCCTTACTGAGCCGACTCACTCAACTCTCGACACTATCCCTCGTCCTCATAACCCGCGAAAGTATTTCACACTCAATAATATGACCGACTCTTGCTAATCTCAACAGAGGATTTTCTCAACAATGTTTAATGATAACGATACAAAATAAACAACTCAAGTGATTAAACAAAATTCAATATAAACGAAAACACTTGAGATAAGAAAAACAACTTTCCTAATAATTCTAGAGTTTTCAATGAAAGATCATAAAGTTGTTCATCAATAAATCAATTATAGTCTTTCGATATGTCACTGTAACATCACACCCACGACAGTAGAAAAATCAACAACGAACAAAAAAGTTTCTTCGCCGAAACATTGCAAATAACGGAGCTACAAAATTCACGACGCTTGCTGAAATTTTTGCACATAACCACCACTATCTAAAGTCGCCAAAACTCACACTATCGATAATTAATCAGCCCAACAACATTCACACACATACTATGAAAACCATTTGCTAAAATTGCCCTCAATTTTTGTTCAATAATAGAAAAGAATGCAACTAACCATCAACAATTATTCAGCTTACTAAAGTCATCTCAGAACCAAAAAAATTGCAGCAGCAATGATTCTACACACACTCACCAATGGTTGAGCCAACTCACGCAAGCACCAATAGAAAACAACACAGCTGCCGAGACTTCAATCAACAACAAAGACAGCCCTCAATTATCATTCAAAGGTCAGAGAAAAATGCAGTTGCAAGACCCATACAATAGTCGATTACCTAGCCCACACAAGTCAGGTAATACATGACAGAAAAATTAGCAACACACATAATAATATCTTCACAGAATCAGTTGCTGAATGTCATCAAAGATAACCCTAAAAACCAGCTACCAAGTCACTCATTAATTTTCCTTTTTTCAAACCCTAAAACGACAATCATTCAGCCCACACTTCATATGAAACACAGCCAATGACAGTTGCTATTTTCAAACCAAATCTCATTATTCCTTAGATAGCCATTATCCCAAAATAGGCTTCTAAAGATAGCTACAAAAATCACCAAAAATTTGCACACTATCTTTATTTAGATATGATAATTTTAGCTCAAATAATAAATCATATCTTCACTATGATTTTATCTTTCATTTAATTTTATCTTCAAGAGTCCAAACCAAGATAAATTTCCAAATATATCCAACTATGTCTAATTTCAAATAATGCCCATAATTAAATAACAAGATATCATAACATATATCTTAACAACAAAAACACTGGAAGATGGAACTACAAGGCATAAGTAAGAATCTTCAAAGAAGTGCCTATAAAACATAACAATTGTAATAGATTCACTACCCTTTTATTATAAAAAGTTCGATTGTGCTTTTCTTTTCCTTTTTAAAAAAATAAAGCAATCTTTTAAAAATTAAATTTAAGCTTAAAATCAAGATGGAACCCATGGATTGGATTGTTATGCTGATCGTACCATCTGTTAAAACTGAAAGAAGAGTATAAGAGTAAGATAAGTTGAATAGAAGAAGAAAACCTTATATATATTTTCCGTTGAACAAGTTACAGGAGTGCCTATAAATAGACCAAAGTTACAACAAAAATTCCTAATTTTATGTCACCAGTAACACATAATAACCACTAACACCACTAACATTACTAGCACACAATAACCACTAACACCACTAACGTTATAGATTAGAATTAACTCCAATAGCCTCCTTTAATTATGATTATGAAAAACAGCTACTTCAAGCATCTTTCTCATTTTCATAAAAGTGTCATACTTCAATAGTTTTGTAAAGATGTCAGCCACTTGATCGTCAGATTTGCAGTACTTCAATTAAATCACCTTCTTATCAATTAAATCCCTTAAGAAATGAAAACGAATATCTATATGTTTACTTCTCCCATGTGACACTGGATTTTTTTGCCAAGTTAATAGTTGAAACATTATCAACAAAAATCTACATAGGACCTTTCATTAGATTGTATGTGTGATTCATCATATTAAGTAACCAAACAACTTGACAAGCACTTACTGAGGAAGCAACATACTCTCTTCATAAGTTGACAATGCTACAATGGACTACTTCTTTAAAGACGATAAGCAAGTAGTATATCCATAAAAGAAGCAATATCTAGCAGTACTCTTTCGGTCGTCTAAATCTCCTCCCTAATCACTATCAAAAAAATCAACAAGATGTAGAATAAAAAAGACCATAATCAAGAGTACCCTTTAAATACCTCAAGATCCTCTTAGCAACTTGTAAATGTGACTGACGAGGAGCCTTTATAAATCTGTTAATCATACTGACACTATATGTGATATCTGGCCTTGTACACGTGAGGTATCACAAACTACCAATAATTTTCTTGAAGTAGGTTGGATTAATAAATGGTCCTTCACCATCTTTAGACAGTTTTGTACCAACCTCTACTGGAGTTCTTGTGGAATTACTCTCTTGCATGTTGAACTTCTTCAAAATGTCAGAAGCATACCTCCTTTGTGAGATAAAAATTATGCCATCTTTGTGAACAACTTTTATACTGAGGGAGTATGACATTAGCCCAAGGTCTATCATATTGAATTCTTGCATCATGGATTTCTTTAAGTCTTCTATCATTTGAGGATTATTTCTTGTAAAAACTAGGTCATTGACAAAGACACAACAACAACATATCACTAACACCATTGATTTTCACATATAGAGCATGTTTGGATGGGCATTTCTTTAATCCAACTTCAATAAAAAAGGAGTTGATGTGCTTGTTCCATGCTCTTAGGGCTTGTCTGAGACCGTACAATGCCATTTTTAATTTGCACACCTTGTCTTGATTTCCTTGCTTTAAGAATCCAGGGAGCTGCCTGACAAAAACTTTCTCTTGAAGTGGACCATTTAAAAAGGTTAACTTTACGTCCATTTGATGGATCTTCCATTGATTCTGCACAGCTAAGGCAATTATTAACCTAATGGTTTTCATTCAAGCTACACGGAAAAATACTTCTTAATAGTTAAGTCCAAGTCTTTGTTTATATCCCTTTGCAACCAATCTTGCTTTATACTTTTCAACCTCTTCATTTGCCTTTACTTTGGTCTTGAAAATCCACTTCCCATAAATGGGTTTCTAGCCTTATCAAACATTGACAAGCTTCCATGTGTTGTTCTTCTCAATTGAATTCAATTCCTCCACCATAGTTTTCACCCACTTAGGATCTTGAATAGATTCTTCAAAAATAATACGTTCATAATCTGCATACAAAGCAAAGTTCACCGCATTTCCATCATGATCAATGGTATCATCAAGAGTTACCTCAGTCTCGTAGAGTGATAGGAAATTGTCTTTATCGCTTTGGTCTCTTGGTAATAGCAGGTACTTGTAATGTAAAAGGGGCTAGTGCAATTTCTTCATTTGTGTTAGGAGCTTCAACTTGAGGGGCCTGTTCAACAAGTTCAATGGGTCATCTTTTGTGAGTCATTTTATGTGTCTAAATCCTAATTCCATGCTTCATATTCATTAAAGATTACAACTCTGCTTACAACCATCTTCTTTGTCATTGGATTAAAGAGCTTATAGCCTTCGTGTGTATAACCCACAAAGATAGTTTTCTCTCCATGATCATCAAGCTTTGTCCTCATCAGTGCCGGTACATGGGCATAGGCAATAGAGACAAACACTTTAAGATGCCTTATTCTTGGCTTGATTCCGGACCGTGCCTTAGCAGGAGTTATATTTTTGACACTCCTTGATGGAGACCTATTCAATAAGTAAATAGAACAAGAAATAGCTTCTGCCCAAAAAGAATTAGGCATTCCCTTCTCCTTTAACATGCTCCTCGACATGTCCAAGATGGTCTTGTTCTTCCGTTCAGCAACTCCGTTGTGTTGCGAAGTGTAGGGAGGAGTAATATGATGTTGAATTCCATGTTTGTTAAGAAACTTCTTGAATTCAATAGATGTATATTTATGACCGCCATTTGTGCGTAATGATTTAATACAACAACCACTTTGTTTCTTTACATGAGTCTTAAACTTTTTAAAGCATGTAAAAACTTTAGATTTTCTTGGCAATAAGTAAACCCAATATTTTCTAGTAAAATCATCGATAAAAGTCAAGAAGTGCCTATTATTGTCATTTGACTCGACATTTATCAGACTGCACACATCATAATGAACTAGTTCAAGTGGCTAGCTTGCTCGCTGATTATTTCTAACTACAAATGGAAATCTACTCTACTTTCCAAGGACATAAGCTTCGTACAGTTAATTTGGATGGTCTATGCTCAATAGGCCTTTTACCTTTTTGCGTTGAGCAAGCAACTTCAAGCTTTGGAAATTTAGGTGACCCAACCGTAGATGCCATAGCCAAGACTTGTTTTTTTACCATTGTATTAAAGCATGCATGAACATCATTTGAAGTGTCAACCCAAAACATGCAATTTTTTGTCAAAGGAGCCTTTAGAATGAGTGTACCTTTTATGTCAAAAATTGAAAGATTACTCTTCATGTTAGGCACGTAGAAGACATCTGAAATATAATTGTGATCTCCATTTTTCAACTTGATTAAAAATTTTCCTTTCCGATCACTAACACAATGCTATCATCGACGAACTTTACTTTAGAGTAGATAGGCTCATCAAGAACAATAAAAAGCTCCTTCTTACCACAAATATGGTTGGTGCACCTAGTATCAAGAAACCATATGTGGTAGTTTGGTACTTCATTGGTGGTCGTAGCCATCAAAAGGGCATGGTTCTGATCATCGTCTTCTTGCGTACAATGGGCCTTCTAATCATTGTCTTTATATCTGCACTTGGCATAATGACCAAATTTGTGACAAGAATAACATTTAACATTAGTCTTACCTATACCTTCTTTTACCGTTACCACGACTCCAACCTCTAAAATTTTGATGTATTTGATGACTCAAATATGATTTGTTCTATTTGCTATTATTGTGGCCAACTCTGTAATTATGACCACCATGATTTCATCTATTGTAATGGCCGCCAGGGCCTCGCCCTCTACCATTTGAATATCCTTGCTTCTGTGTGGTTTTACCAGCTTGTTTAGTTTTGATGGAAACTAAACTTTGAAAGGCCTGCTCAATTGGCTTTGTAAGACCTCAAATTATTCCCTAGTTGAAATGCTACACATTCATGAAAGTATATATGATAGGTGTTAAAATTGTGATATGATTGTAAATTGCATATGTCTTGAATTTTGATTTAATGGACCATAATAAGTAAGTTGGAATTAATTAATACCATTAGAGAATTGAGGTAATAAAATGGACATTTTGATTAGGAAAATGTCAAGTGGTAGAATAATTTGATACATGAAAATTAGGGTTATTAAGCCTATAATTGAGTGACATTTGACATTGTTAAATGTGTGACAAATGGACAAATTATTATTTGACAAGTGACCAATCTTAAAGTGACATGTGGACTAATTGTTTAAATGTCAAATGGCAACTAAATGTGTGGATTAGTGGCAGCACCTTGATTAGGCAAATGGCATTACATGCCTTAAGACACATGGCTTTGTAATTTGATGACACCCAGCTTGTTGATGGGGTAATTCCAGAATCCAAGTTTCTGCTTCCTTCATTCTTTCTCCATAGAATTTGCTCTTCTTTTCTCTCTGCATTGTAGTCTTAATCCTAGTCAACTTGTTGCATGAAAATCATACTTTAACCCTACATAAAACAGCTAAGGAACCAGTTCAAAGTAGTCTCCATATCGCTATCCGAAAATCACTTTGTTTTCATCTTGGGGTTGTGTTGATTAATTGATACTTTGGAGTTGAATTTGAAGTTAAATAGGTAAGGGAATTTTAAACTTGATAGCATGTATTAATACAAGTTTTATGATAATTGAATTGGCATGAAGTATGTGTTATGATGTTGATATTTGGGTGCAGGAAAAATAATTTTGGTTTAGCAAGTGCTGTTTCGGTTTTAATGTATGTGAGATAGTAAGTTATATGTTGTCTAACGATTAATTTTTGAACTGGGTTTTTAAGCATAACATGAGGGATTTTGTTAAGAGAAGTGCCCTAGATGAAAATGGGACGTTGCTGGTTAATTTTCATTTGTCTTTGGCATTACTTTTGCATAATAAGACTGAAGTGAGTTTATTGTAGTGGTTCCATTAAATAGACATCAGTATTTTACCTATATCTTGACTTTTAGATATCTAAATGGGATGATTTTAACTGTAAATTAAACTACATATATATTTCTACAATGTTCATGAAGGAATAGAATTTTATTTCTATCTCTAAGGGTTTTGAAATTTGGCTTGAAGTTGAGCACTGGTTGTTGTCCCTATTTGAGAACAGTTTGTAGTATTTCGGGTATAACTCTGGAAATAATGAACCAAATTGCATTAATTTTATTTCGTTATAAACCTAAGACATAGAGGAACATTTGTTTATAAGAACATATTGCCTAAAAACCTCAGTTTCTATGTCAGAATGGCCATAACAAACTGCAAAAACCTATCCTGAGGAAAAACTAGAAATTGGGTACAGCAGTGCATCACACCCATTTGTAACCTAAACATGAATTTTTTCTAACCCAAATGTTATAGAATCTCCTCCCAAACTCTTTCGGGTATCACTGCAATTTAGCAAACCTAGATGATAGTAGAAAATTGAGTAAAAGTTAATCTAGTTATAGACTATTAATTAAGGTAATAACTTAAAGAATGTGTGATTATTTAATAATGTGTCTAATGTTAAATTGTATGGTATGTTCAAGATGAATGTGTTTAAGAATAAAAATGTGTTTCAAGGGTTTTATGTGATATGAATTAGATATGGATGTTTGTAAATTGGAAATTTCTATGATGTCATGTAATATGTATGACTTAATCTTTCATTGATATATTGATGCAAATGCTTATGTTTGTAAGGCATATTGAGTTTGATCAAAAGAGAGTGAATATGTTCAATTTGAAAAAAATGTAATAAAGACATACGTTATATATTACATTACTTATTTGTGATTCTGAAATCTATAATGGATTATTTTAAAACTGTTAAGTCTTAGTCGTGGGTAAAAAGGCATGCCTAAAAGGGTCTGCAGCTGCTCCTGTGACACTAAGGTGTCTCCTGATATTGACATTCAGTGTCTTCTGTTATTGAGATATAAGTCTCTCCTATTTTGTGATACAAATCATAGGTATCTTCTGTTTTGGTCCTGTTATCCATTTCTATAAAAAAGATTAGTAGGCTATTATGTTTGTGTTTTGATATATATTCACTTTTTTGTTCAGTTCTAATGCAAGCTAAGTTCTGATACTTTTATGTTCTATTCTGATGTAAAGGTATTTTATTTTGAAATACCTATATGCTTTGTTCTGATGAAAGAATGTTCCATATTGATGAATCATATTTTGTTTGGAGACATAATGTTTGGATTACTCTGTAATATGAACAATTAAAGATTGTTATGATATGATTTGAATTTGTATATATAAATGTTAGATGATTGTTAAAAGTAGTCACCATTATACATTATGTTTAGTTATTCTTCACTAAGCTTTATGCTTAGCACGGTGGTTTTGCCTCTGTGTAGGTTCTGATAGGAAGATTTAAGAACTGGGACAAAGATAACTACAGTGGCCAATGAAAGACTTGATATGCTTGGAAGTTGTTTTGTTTGAGTTTTTGAGTTGTAATTAAATGTAATGAGTAATGTTGTATTTTGTGTTTTGTATAATGCTTTGTAATAACCTTAATACAGGATGGATTTGGAACTTATGACATGTATTTAGAATAGTACAATATATTTGATATGTTTTGTTTACAGCAACATCTAATAACATGTAATGTATGTTTGCTTGAGTTTCTGGAAGTGTTTGGATTGTTTGGCATGTTTTAATTTTGTTTTGTGTGGCATTTGTACATCCTTCTAAGAGGTATGTAGGTGTTACATCGTTTTATCAGAGCATGGTTTAGGCGATTCTGGTTTAACCAGTACTTAACTATTGCTTATACTTGGATTTAATAGTTGTGTTTGGCCTAATGCGGGTTGTCCCATATTTTGGTTTTATATTTGAGTATGGAAAGATCTCATTAAGCCATTGACGAGGTTGTAGAGAGTGATAATCCTGCATGATCTCGTCCATTTATATCGGGACCCTTTGAGGTCAATCGAGGTGAAGCTGAAGTGCCACCTCCTCCATCTCCAGCTCAAAAGGAGGCTTTGGTTAAGCTGTCGCAAGACATGATGACTTTATTACATTGTATGACCGCACCCAAAGCTCTAATTGATCAATTGTGAAAGTATTGAGCTGAGGAATTTACTGAAACATCTCTAGGGAGTCTGAAAAGGCAGAATTTTGGTTAGAAAAAGTGAGGAGGGTGTTAGCTGAAATTTGTTGCCTACCTGAACGAATGGTGCACTGTGTTGTCTCCCTTCTTCAAATAGCAGCCTATGAATAGTGAAAGTTTGTTATGAGAAATCCTTGATTACTGGAGTTTCTGACTTGGGATTTTTTTCCCAAGAGTTTAAAGCCAAGTATGTGTCGGAAGCCTATATAAAGGAGAAACGGAAGAAGTTTCTGAACCTGAAACAAAAAAACTTGTCTATTGCTAGGATAGAGAATTTAATTGACTTAGTAAGTATACACACGAACCCATACTTACTAAGGAGTTTTGGTGTTATCAGTTTGAAGATAGTTTAAATGATTCGATCAAAGAGCATATGGCGGCAATTACTCTCTTACAGCAAGTAAGTTACCATCAGCTGGTATAAGCTGCCATAAAGATAGAGAAGCAAGAGATGGTTAAGAGAGAAAGGGGTCAGCGAAGAAGTTTTATTAGAGAAGGTCAATCCTCGGGTAAAAGAAGTTGTGAAGGTGCCTCCACTGTTCAAGAATTTACTCAGAGATCTGTAGCTAGGAGAAAGCAAAAGGACTTTCTTTTATCGGCTGATTCTAGTAGGGGTTCTTCAGTGAGCCTAGGTTTTGGTGCTTCAGAGTGCCCTCATTGCTCCAAACATCATTGGGGTACTTATCGGAGAGCTACGGGTGCATGCTATCGATGTGGTAGCACTGAGCATTTGATAGCCACTTGTTCTATGAGACAGCCTCAGACATCACAAGCTAGTAGAGAGGTTTCTCATACATTTGCTAGAAATAGAGGACGCGGTAGAGCTTATAGAAGATTTGGACAGATTAGATCTAATCCAAGTACTAGATCAGAAACTATTGATCTACTTGTTGTTCCATTGACTACAGCTCGAGCTTATGCTTTGAAAGCTCGTAAGGATCAGGATGCATCTGAAGTCATTATGGGTACTATTTTTCTCTTTGATTCTAAAATGCGTGCTTTGATTGATCCTGGATCCACTCATTCTTATATTTGTGTTAGAGAAATTTTTAATAAAGTGATGCTTATAGATCAGTTAGAGTATGATATTCATGTAACCAATCCTCTAGGTAGTAGTGTGTTGGTTAATCAGGTTTATAGAAACTTTCCTATTATGATTCAAAGAAGTGATTACGCAGCGGATCTGATTAGATTGCCTTTTCATGAATTTGATTTGATTTTAGGTATGGATTGGTTATCCAAGCATCAGGCAGTGGTTGACTGTGGTGTTAAAATAGTTGTGCTAAGGAAACCTGATCAATCTAAAATAGTAATGCATGACATCCGCACTGGTTCTCTAGCTAATGTGGTATCTCGTATGTAAGCCGAAAGTTCCTTAGGAAGGGGTGTGAAGCTTATCTAGCATTTGTGATTGATTCTAAGAAAGAGAGTATTAAACTACAAGACATTCCAGTGGTAAGTGAATTTCCATATGTGTTTCCTAAAGAGTTACCCGGACTTCCTCCTGAAAGGGAAGTATAGTTGTCTATTGAAGTTATGCTTAGCACTGCTCCTATATCCAGAGCACCGTACAGGATGGCTCCTACTGAATTGAAGAAATTGAAGGTTCAATTACAAGATTTACTAGATAAAGGGTTCATTCGACCCAGTGTCTCACCCTAAGGAGCATTGGTTTTGTTTATTAAGAAGAAAGATGGTACTCTCCGGATGTGCATTGATTACAGGCAATTGAACAAAATCACCGTGAAGAATAAGTATCTATTGCTAAGGATAGAAGATCTATTTGATCAATTGAAAGATGCAGGAGTATTTTCAAAGATAGATCGACGATCAGGATACTATCAACTTCAGGTAAAGGATGTGGATGTTCCGAAGACTGCATTCAGGACCCGTTATAGACATTATGAATTCTTAGTAATGCCATTCGGGTTAACTAATCCTCCAGCTACATTCATGGATCTGATGAATAGAGTATTTAGACCCTATTTA
Source organism: Erythroxylum coriaceum (assembly GCA_026874005.2). Classification (NCBI taxonomy): domain Eukaryota; kingdom Viridiplantae; phylum Streptophyta; class Magnoliopsida; order Malpighiales; family Erythroxylaceae; genus Erythroxylum; species Erythroxylum coriaceum. Next base: position 890,296 of record JANQAP020000518.1, read on the forward strand.
GACAAGTTTGTAGTGGTGTTTATAGATGATATCTTAGTCTATTCCAAGAATAAACGTGATCATATTGAGTATCTGCAGGTTGTGTTACAAACCCTATAAGAAAAGTAGTTGTATGCTAAGCTAAGTAAGTGTGATTTCTGGCCTCAAGAGGTATCTTTTCTAGGACATGTTATTTCTTCTCAAGGGATTAGAGTTGATCCCAGTAAGATTGGAGCAATTGTTAACTAGAAGCCACTACGAAGTGTGACAGAAGTGAGAAGTTTTTTGAGTTTGGCAGGTTACTATCGCCGGTTTATGAAGGGATTCTCGGTGATAGCGTCCCCTTTGACTAAACTACTATTTGTGAAGGGATTCTCGGTGATAGCATCCCCTTTGACTAAACTGCTACGAAAAGGAGTAAAGTATGAATGGTCTGCTAGATGTTAAACTAGTTTTGATCAATTACTTACTGAAGCTCCTGTATTGGCTCAACCCACTTCTGGTAAGGAATATGTTATGTTTAGTGATGCATCTAGAAATGGTTTGGGTTATGTTTTGATGCAAGATAGAAAGGTAGTTGCATATGCCTCTAGACAACTAAAGCCTCACGAATAAAACTACCCTACACACGATCTTGAACTTGCAACGGTAGTGTTTGCTTTGAAAATATGGTGGCACTACTTGTATGGTGAGAAGTGTACGATTTTTATTGATCATAAAAGTTTGAAGTACTTGCTTACTCAGAAGGAACTTAATCTGAGACAACGACGTTGGTTAGAACTATTTAAAGATTATGACTACATTGTGGATTACCATCTGGTGAATGCGTTGTGGATTACCATCCGGTTAAGGCTAATGTTATAGCTGATGGCTTGAGTTGGAAGACTATTTCAGCATTATCAGTGCAGCAGAGTGAAAGACTTGTATCTAACAAGGCTTTAATAGCTCAGTTGAGAGCTAGGCCTACTTTGAGGCAGGAAATTTGTGATGCTCAGAAAGTTGATGATAAGTTGTAACAACTTATTTTGGCAACTCGGGAAGGCAAACAACCAAAATTTTCTATGAAAGGAGATGGTGATCTATATTATAAAGATCAATTGTGTGTGCCAACTAATGATGAATTGAAGAGAAAGTTATTGTTTGAGGGCTATAATATTGTCTTTAGAATGCATCATAGTAGAAATAAGATGTATCAAGATCTGAAGTAGCATTACTGGTGGTCAGGTATAAAACTTGATGTAGTAGATTATGTATCCAAATGTTTGACATGTCAGCAGGTTAAAGCTGAGCACCAAGTCCCATCTGGTTTATTACATCCTATTTTGATTCCTCAATGGAAATGGGATAACGTTACCATGGATTTTGTCACTGGACTTCCTCTCACTCAAAGGAAGCATGATGTTATATGGGTGATTGTTGATAAGTTCACCAAGTGTGCTCACTTTCTGCCTGTTCGTCCTGATTATTCATTGGATAGGCTTGTAGACTTATACGTGAATGAGATATTGAGGTTGTATGGGTACCCATTATCTATTATTTCCGATCGTGATTCTCAATTTACTTCGAGAATCTAGAAAATCTGCAAAAGGCTTTGGGTACTCAAGTCAAGTTCAGTACCGCTTTCCATCCCCATAAAGATGGATAATCTAAATGAGTTATTCAGATATTGGAAGATATGCTTCGAGGTTGTGTGTTAGACTTCTCAGGAAGTTGGGATAACTATCTTTCTCTGATGGAGTTTGCTTACAACAACAGTTATCATACTAGTATTGGCATGGTGCCTTATGAAGCCCTATATGGTAAGAGATATAGAACTCCAGTATGTTGGACTGAATTAAGTGAGAACAAGATGATCGAGCCTGATATTGTGAAAGATACTGAAGAGAAAGTGCAAGTTATCCAACAAAGATTGAAAGCTACCAGTAATAGGCAGAAGTCCTATGCCGATTTAAAAAGAAAAGATATTAAGGATCGGGTATGTGATAAGTTATTCCTGAAAGTATTTCCATAGAAACACATACTTCAGTTTGGGAAGAAAGGTAAGCCCAGCCCACGCTACATTGGTCCTTATGAGATTTTTAAGAGAGTCGGACCAGTAGCTTATCAATTAGCTCTTTCTGAAGAATTGGGGAAGTTGTTGATGTGTTTCATGTTTCCATGTTGAGAAAATATCGGTCTGATAATACACATAAGATTCCTATGTAAGAAATTCAAGCACAATTGGATTTGACTTATAAAGAAAGACCTGTGTCTATTTTAGTCAGAGAAGTCCGACAAATCAAAAATAAGCAAATACCTTTGGTTAAAGTACTCTGGCAATACCATGGACCCGAGAAAGCAACTTAGGAGCCAGAATCGACTATGAAAACTCAATACCCTCAGCTGTTCTCATCAGGTATGAATTTTAAGGATGAATTTTTTTTAAAAGGGGAGAGAATTGTAAGACCCAAAATTATACCCTAGTTGAAATGTTATACATTCATGAAAGTATATGTGATAGGTGTTAAAATTATGATATGATTGTAAATTGCATATGTCCTGAATTTTGGTTTAATGAACCATACTTAGTGAGTTGGAATTAATTAATACCATTAGAGAATTGAGGTATTAAAATGGACATTTGGATTAGGAAAATGTCAAGTGGTAGAATAATTTGATACATGAAAAATTAGGGTTATTAAGCCTATAATTAAGTGACATTTGACATAGTTAAATGTGTGACAAATGGGTAAATTATTATATGATAAGTGGACCAATCTTGAAGCGACATGTGGACTAATTGTTTAAATGAAAAATGGCAACTAAATGCGTGGATTAGTGGCAGCACCTTGATTAGGCAAATGGCATTACATGCCTTAAGACATATGGCTTTGTAATTTGATGACACCTAGCTTATTGATGGTGTAATTCCAGAAGCCAAGTTTCTGCTTCCTTCATTCTCTTCTCCACCGAATTTGCTCTTCTTTTCTCTCTGCATTGTAGTCTTAATCCTAGCAAACTTGTTACGTGAAAATCATACTTTAACCTTACATAAAACAGCTAAGAAACCACTTCAAAGTGGTCTCCATATTGCTGTCCAAAAATCACTTTGTTTTCATCTTAAGGTTGTGTTGATTAGCTGGTACTTTGGAGTTGAATTTGAAGTTAAATAAGTAAGGGAATTCTAAACTTGATAGCATGTATTAATACAAGTTTTATCATAATTGAATTGGCATAAAGTATGTATTATGATGTTGATAATTGGGTGTTAGAAAAATAATTCTAGTTTGACAAATGTTGTTTCGGTTTTAATGTATGTGAGATAGTAAGTTATGTGTTGTCTAATAATTGATTTTTGAACTAGGTTTTTGATCGTAACATAAGGGATTTTGTTAAGAGAAGTGTCCTAGAAGAAAATGGGACGTTGCTGGTTAATTTACATGTGTCTTTGGCATTACTTTTGCATAATAAAACTGAAGTAAGTTTATTGTAGTGGTTCCATTGAACAAACATCAGTGTTTTTACCAATATCTTGATCTGTAGATATCTAAATGGGATGATTTTAATTGTAGATTAAACTACATACATATGTCTACAATTTTCATGAAGGAATATAATTTTATTTCTATCTCTAAGGGTTTTGAAATTTGGCTTGAAGTCTGGTTTCTGTCCCTGTTTGAGAATAGTTTGTAGTATTTTTGGTATAACTCTGGGAATAATGAACCAAATTGCATTAACTTTATTTCGTTAGAAACTTAAGACATAGAGGAATATTTATTTAGAAGAAAATATTTTGTAGAAACCTCAGTTTCTATGTCAGAATGGCCATAAAATACTGATCTGAAAACTTGTCTTAACAAAAAACTAAAAATTGGGTACAGCTATGCATCACACACATTTTTAGCCCAGACATGAATTTTTCCTTACCCAAATGTTATTGAATCTCCTCCAAAACTCTTTCGGGTATCACTGCAATTTAGCAAACCTAGATGATATTAGATTAATCAAGTAGAAGTTAATCTAGTTATGGACTATTAATTGAGGTAATAACTTAAAGAATGTGTGCTTATTTAATAATGTGTCTAATTTTAAAATGTATGGTATGTTTAAGATGAATGTGTTAAGAATACAAATGTGTTCCAAGGGTTTTATGTGATGTGAATTAGATATGGATGTTTGTAAATTGGGAATTTCTATAATGTTATGTAATATGTAATGACTTAATGTTTCATTGATATATTGATGCAAATGTTTATGTTTATAAGGTATATTGAGTTTGATCAAAAGAGAGTGAATATTTTCAATTTAAGAAAAATGTGATAAAGACATACATTATATACTACATTACTTGCTTGTGATTCTGAAATCTGAAATGGATTGTTTTAAAACTGTTAAGTCCTATTCGTGGGTAAATAGGCATACCTAGAAGGGTCTGTAGCTGCTCCTGTGACACTAAGGTGTCTCCTGATATTGACACTCGATGTCTTCTATTACTGAGATATAATTCTCTCTTGTTCTGTGATATCAATCATAGTATCTTCTGTTCTGGTTCTATTACCCACTTCTGTAAAAGGGATTAGTAGGCTATTCTGTTTGTGTTTTAATATATATTCAGTTTTTTGTCAGTTCTGATGCAAGCTAAGTTCTGATACTTTTATGTTCTGCTCTGATGTAATGGTATTTTGTTCTGAAATACTTATATGCCTTGTTCTGATGCAAGAATGTTCTATATTAATGAATCATATTTTGTTTTGAGACATAATGTTTGGATTACTCTGTAATATGAACAATTAAAGATTGTTGTGATATATGATTTGAATTTGTATACATGAATGTTAGACGATCGTTAGAAATAGTCACTATTATGCATTTTGTTTAGTTATTTCCCATTAAACTTTATGCTTAGCACGGTGGTTCTGCCTCTGTATAGGTTCTGATAAGAAGATTTAAGAACTAAGACAAAGATAATCGCAATGGTCAATAAAAGACTTGATATGCTTGGAAGTTGTTTTGTTTGAGTTTTTTAGTTATTTTTGAGTTGTAATTAAACGTAATGAGTAATGTTGTATTTTATTTTTTGTACAATGCTTTGTAATAACCTTAATACATGATGGATTTGGAACTTATGGCACGTATTTAGAATAGTAAAATATGTTTGGTATGTTTTGTTTATAATAACATCTAATGATATGTAATGTATGTTTGCTTGAGTTTCTGGAAGTGTTTGAATTGTCTGGCATGTTTTAATTCTGTTTTGTGTGGCATTTGTATATCCTTCTAGAAGGTATGTGGGTGTTACAGGCTTCTGTAGCTGCCTCTCATTCATCTGTTGCTCATGGGCTTGTAAGTTACCTGATACTTCATCAACAGTCATCAAGGATAAATCATGTGCTTCTTCAATGGCCACAACTACATCCTCAAATTTGGGTGTTGGACCCCACACCCCGCCCTTAGGTCGGCGGCGTGTGTTTGCGGGACATACCGCGGCATCCAACCTTACTCAGT
>JANQAP020000518.1:895858-909881 GCA_026874005.2 Erythroxylum coriaceum
TGAGGTCTTGGGTTCGAGTCGTGGACTCACCCTTGACCAAAGAGGACAATTCTGATTAAGGTTGGATGCCGCGGTATGTCCCGCAAACACACGCCGCCGACCTAAGGGCGGGGTGTGGGGTCCAACATTGGGGGTTAGTGACCGCAAAATTTTCTCCACCTTTGCTTGCTCCTTGTACTCTTCTCCATATATTTTCATTTGATTTGTCAAAACAAGAAGACGACTTACATAATTTGCCACCATCTCAAGAGGATTCCATTTGTAAGATTTCATATTGCCGCTTTAAGGTTTGAAGTCACACCTTCGTAACCTTCTCTGCATCTTTGTACGTCATCAGCAACGTATCCCAGGCTTGCTTTGATGTAGTTGCTCCAGCAATCTTCTCAAAGACTTCATCATTAACCCCTTGATGAATGAAATACAGGGCTTTCTTATCCTTCTTCTTGTTGTCACGATAGGTTGCCTTATCTGTATCATTAGCATTTTCTCCAAGATCAACAATGCCATTCTCTATGACATTCAACAACTCATGGTAATCGAAAAGTACCATCATCTAGACAGTCCACTGATTGTAATTTTTCCCATCCAAGATAGGAACCAAAATTTGGATCGATTCGTTCATGGCTATGGCTTTGATACCACTGTTAAAACTAGAACAAGAGTATAGGAGTAAGACAAGTTAAACGTAAGAAGAAAAAATGATATATATTTTTCGTTGAACAAGTTACAATAGCGCCAATAAATAAACCAAAGTTACAACGAAAATTCCTAATATTATGTCACCACTAACACAAAATAACCACTAACACTATTAACACACGATAACCACTAACACCACTAACGTTATAGATCAAAATTAACTCAAACAAGATAAAACATCTTTACCAAGTCCTACAAGATGTACATTTGGATTATCAATACTATCAATATGATCAGGTCCTGAATAAATACTTATAAGATATTTTAGGTTTGAATCTTATTGTGAAGGCTTCAATTCACCTCAATTTTAAAGATTACAACAAACATTTAAAGATTTATAAGCATCTCTTGAATTACATCTATGACTTATAAATTGTTAATTTATTAAATACTTTATTTAAATTATGAAAATTTTGAGTTATTGTAAATCAAAATGATTTTTTTCAATATGCACCAAAAAAGAGTTTGAGTTTAACTGAAATAAAAAAAAGTTATCATGTCATTTTTCAAAGAATATATTGTTCTATATAGTTGGACTTGGCCGGTAAAAATTGATCCTTTGTGATCAAAAGATCACAAGTTTGAATAAGAGAAATATTTTTTTTTAATGCAAAGCAAAGGTAACCTCCCTCAACCCTAGCAAAGCGAAGAAACCTTTTGCAATGAGTCAACTTTTTACAATTCTAGGTTATACAATTAAAAAAAAAAGCTAGTACATTATGAATGCTTATATTATGCATATACTATGTACACAATTTAACACTCGTTTCTTAATCAAATATGGTTGCATTGTAATAAAATCTTGCTCTCATACTTTAGAGTTGCATGAACCAAAATACAGCAACTATGTCCCTGTAAGTCCATAAGGTGCTAAAAGTTCTCTAAATAATTGAAAAAGCTTTGGAAAAGCGGAAATGGAAATGCAAGTGTCGAGCGAACAAATTGTTATAGGAATAGATATAGCAGGGAGGTAGCAGTGGATGCGACTAGGAGTAAAATTTGTCTTTCCAAGTGCCGTCAAAAACCATTCCCTGTTTATGGTACTAAGCATGCCGAATTACTATAAGGTTGCAGTCACGTCAAGTGAGAATGTTTGGCGTTTGGCACAAATCCTCACATGATGCCGCTAAAAAAACAGCAGAAGGCAACGAGTACACAGTTAAAAGTGAAGAAAACTACGTAGCTTGGAGATAAAATTGATGCATAAAGGACTGAAGAAGAACATTCAAGTGATGAACTAAAACTCTTATACGCCCTCCTCACTCCCAGACCTTTGCTGTTGGGCTTGTGGAGGCTGTTGTTGTGTCTGAAGTAAAAGCTGTGCCTGAAGCTGATGGTGGAGATCATGCTCTGCTTGCGGTGAAACCTGATGATAAGGGTTATTGTCAAAGTTACTCAAAGCCAAAGATGGTGACATTGCAGCAGAAGTAATATGATTGAAACCAGTAGCAGCAATCTGTCTTCCCTCAAACGCACCGTTAAACCGAAGAAAGTCTTGTTGTTGAGGTGGTTGATGATGGTTTTGCTGTTGTTGTTGCTGTTCATATGTCCTATACATCTCTTGCTGCTCTCTAACAGCTGCCAATTGTTGTACCTCAAATATTTGCTGTTGTTGCTGATGGCTATGTTGTTGGTGTTGATGTTGCTGATGCTGGGGCTCACGTAACATCAACTGTCCTCTGCCGCCACCACCCGTAGGAATTCCCATCATCGGAATCCTCCCATGTTGCACCACCGTCGATTGTGGGTTATTCAACTGCTGTTGTGGTATAAACGATGGTGGATGCAGGATTGGAAGCATTGCTTGTGGACCGATGTAGGTTGCAAGCTCTTTTCTTGCTGTGTCAAGATCATAATGGAGCTGCCGGAGTTTGTGCTGAAGAATTGAGATTATGCCAACACAACCGTAGATCGGATCGCTCAAACGAGTCTCAGCTTCAAAAGCAAGTGACTTCACAGCATCTTCTCGTTCAGCAAAGTTGAGCTCATTGAGAAGCTTGGTAACATTGCTAGCACCAAATACCTTGTGGACACTGGCAAACTTTTGAGGCTGGTCTGCGGGAAAATATGGTGCAAAAACGCATTCTTGAGTGCATTTTCGCCTGAGTAACTTGCATGCCGCGCACGGCGAGCTTGATGATGACATTTTCTGCTCTTTCTTTGCTTCTCAGCTACAAAAGGTAACAATGTCCAAGAATACTGTTGCAAAGAAACAACATTTAATCTGTAAAATAGCAGTTCTTTTGTCACTCATAATACATGTATATGTTTGATCGCAAGTCGAAACCTATACAAATATTAGACCTTTACTCAAAACATGGAATTATATAGGTAAACCAGTATCTAGAAGTCATTAAGAATTGGAATAAGTGAAACATCAATTCCTGATCCTAGAAGTGAGCCTCGTTATTTCTCTTCTAAAGAGAGGCATAAAGAAAGAAATGAAATGAAACTAATAAAATAAGAAAGAAAAAGTATATGCTCCTATTTGGGCTGATAGGCCGAAAATGTCTTTGTTCTTTGTACATTAAACAACGAAACTCGCCTTTACAGATAAACATAACAAATGGAGAGAAAGGGCAAAACATCAGTAGATAACTCCATGTAATAACCAGATAAAAGTGAAAATGCATGTACTGAAAAAACACGGGAGCAATCAAAGCAAAGAGATAGGAACTCGTTGTCTTACTATATGCGTCGTTAACAACATTCCTCCCATCACTCACTTTCTTCATTGCCACGTTGAATTGGAAGAAAGTCAGTCATGGTGTTGGAGGTAACAGTAAAAAGTTCTAAGCATTTATACGTTGATCTCAGTAACCCATGATCAGTAGACAAAAAGAGATATTTCTTTAATAAAGCATAACATTCAGGATTCTGGAAAATCAGAAGACTTTGAACACCCACAGAGATTGTCACAAGACTCATAAAGCAAAAAGCTTTCAAAATGAAGAAGAAGAACACAGATCAAAAACCTTCTATCCTAGCTTACGTACCAAAATTGGAAAAAGAGTTTCAAAATATGAACTTCTCTGCGCTCTCTATGTGTTCCTTGATTCAAGTGAGCTAGCGCCTGCAGAGAAAGAAGTGGCTTGTGTCAAAATGGCAGAGAGTGGGACAGACGTGGCGAGTGAGATATATATAGAGAGAGAGAGAGAGGTCTATGGAGTAGGGTCCAAAGAGCGTTAACTCTCGATCCGATCTTTGAGTTTCATGATCCCAACGGAAAATGTAAATATCTCTCTCTTCCTTCACAGAAAAAGAAAAGAGAAACAAAGAGGAATTGGTAAATGGAGAAATAGAAATAGAAATGATCATGGATTTTATTGAAAGTGGCTTTAAATGGCTGAGTTTTGACTTTTTTTTGGAAAGCTTGGTCACAACCGTCCAATCAGATTTTGGTCGTTTTGGTAGACGGTGATGCGAGGTCAAACTACAAATAGAAACAGAAATAGGTGACTTGCTAGTTGTTATAATGAAAATGAGGTCGTCTTGACTGATTCCGAGGTAAGAAATCAATGCCCTCTACTCTTAGTAACGTCTTGTCACTGTTTTCTTTTATCTTTAACTTATGATTTAGGTTTAGAAATTCTATTCACTAAGAAAAATAAAGATGACGGGATATAATCAAAACGTGTGCTTTGGATTGGAGAAGGAGACAATAATGTATTCAACAAAACAGAAGATAGCCTCCGCATTATGCACGTGTCTTGCATTAAACCTACAGTGCAGCAGGGTGGTGGCTTCTCCGGGCAACAAAACTTTTCAATACATCAGTCTTGTCCCTCCCTGTGTTTCATTTGACATGTTTTGTATATAGAAAAACTCGCAGTGTATTTTAAATAATCCGATAATTTATGTAACAAATTCACACCTCTAAATGACGAATATTTCATATTCCTCATCAACTACTCATAATATCTCGACTTTATGGTGGCATTACTAGGAAAATGATGCCTGAATTAACACTCCAATAATCTTAAAAATAAAAGAGAAAAGTTGATATTTTTATTCTATTTCTATTTTAAATTTGAACCACCTTATACATGAAACATACGCCTAATATTCATATACGAATATACATTTTAGTGATAATTATGAGTCAAAATTTTCTTACTTATTGCTAATCAACCTTTTATTCCAAAGATATTGTACAAAAGAGTATTTATTTTTTATATTATTGTTATTAAAATAATAACAAATTAAATTATTTTCAGTTGGTTAATTGATTAAAAATATAAAAATTAATTTAAAATTCAATATTAAAATTTTTAATTTATTTTTTAAAATTTAAAAATTCAAATCATTCAATTTAAAATTTATTTAATTTTAAACATTATTTTACTAATGTCTCGGATTTTATTTGAACAAACTAGTCCTTATGAAATATCCTTCAACCGTGATACAAGAGAAGGAATGGAAGACCAAGAAAGGCAAGGAGCAAGGAGGTAAGAGAGGATCAAAGCCCATATAAAGCTACCCATAAAGGACCGTAAATGTTGTGCAAAATATGCAAGTAATATGGTCTTGATTCAAGAACATGTTCCAAGAGAATACATCACAGTCAAATAAGCCAACTAACATAAGAACCAGCATAGGAGAAAAAGAAAAGAGGAACACTAACTTTATTTTTTGTATATGGTGCACATGGAGCTTATTTTGGCTAGCGACTTTTTGTGTATTATGCTTATTCGGGCTACCTATCTTTGTATATGAACCTTATTCTGATAATGAATTATAGTATATATGTATATATATATATATATATATATATATATATATGCTTTTAACAATTTATTTGTTCATATGTATGCATTAGTTGGACATTATAACTTCTGTTCTGGCTTATTTTGCTCATGTTGTCAATTCTAGTATATGCAAGCTTATTTTTAGCGCTTTTACACTGGGACACGATTGTGTATAGTGGCTATATCTCTCAATATCACTTTAAAACTCAACAATCACATAAACACTATACCAGTAATATACACGGACTATGGACACAGCCGTGTCCATCACTACACAGGTATATTTGACTTCAACAAAGGCAAAACATCATCCTTCAAATCTGTATATGGTTACAGTGCTTACGCAGTAACCCACACAAGTGTGTAAAAATAACTTTAATTCTTCAGTTTTCTACTTCGATTCTACCCAAATTTTGTTCTTTTTGATCTATTAAGATAATTAAAGACCTAAAAATACAACAGGTGCAAATTAACTATCTTATTTTGAATATCATTGTGAGCGTTTGTCCATATTTGGTGATAAAGATATCATTTCGGATTGCTTTGTTTTAGATTAGATTTATGTTGTAAGTTAGTAATTGAAGTATCAATCGTTTCGTATAATGTTTACTATGCCATAATATGGACATAAATAATCCATCCTCACCAAAAAGGAGGATGAGAGATAGTTTGGCATTTGTAACTAATAAAGGATGTAACTATAAAAATTGAAAGGAGAAAAAAGATCTCTTTAGCCCTTTCCAAATAAAATAATACTAATACATTAATGCTGAAATATTTGTACAAAACACCATTTAATATTAATCCATATACATTAATATGGTATATGTATTTCTTATAACAAGTACATTGTTAAGTAACACTGAGCAATTATAGTAAAAATGATCCGACTATAAATCAATAGCCTCCTTAATAATAAGTCATCTTATTGATTTTTTAACTTTTTGTTGATTTCTTAAAGCTCACTGATTACGTCTATACTTCTTCTTGTGAATTTTTTGTCATGTCACACAAAGTAATCATATTTTCGTTTGCTCTCTAAATAATATATATAAGATAAATTTAGTAATCAATCAATATAAATCCAATTTTAAAAAGTAAATATATATTTAAATTTTACCCTAAATTGAGCACATTCATTGAATCGCCTTCTTGGGTTGAACTTCGACCAAAAAGTCCTTATAGGTGTTACCAATCCACAATCATAATAATATAAGTGATTTTCAATTTTATTGGTTGTACTACAAGTCAAACTTATCATTTTCATTTCTTATGGCGAAAATAAGTGAATACAATAACTAAAAAGAAAGCCACATCACACAAATAGGCACTAAGGGCAGGAAGTGCTTATAACAATTTGAAGCCATAACGCTCAAAGTAACAAGCTCTCCAGAGATTTCCGAAGATGCCAAAACCTAGGTCTCTCAATCGGTGTGGTTCAGTGTTTGGAAGATTGGGTCTCCCTCTTGCTCGTTGGGCTTAACAATAAGCAGTGGACTCACAAGTTCTTTCGGGCTCATGAGACAAACATTTTTGTTCTCTTAAGTCCACATCTCTTGGTCCACTCCTATCATTCTACACGATTCCTCTTTCTTCTTGCATTTTTTATTTTTCTTTATTTCATTATCTAGTGTAACAGAAAGTTGTTATTATACTGTACAGCTGTAGGTTTGTTACAATTAGATTCTACGACATTGTACAAGCCTATATATAGGCAATGAATGATTCAATAAAAATTGAAGCCATTTTACTTTTTACAAGCTTTTCTGTCATGGTATCAGAGCAAATATAGCAGCTCTTTCTTTCGGCTTCCTTCTTCTTCTGCTGTCTAGTTTTTTTTGTCATACAGTCATCCTTTGCTTTCTTCCTTCCTTTAGCATATCGGGTCCCTCATACGCCCATGACACTGCAGATCTAGGACAAAACAATTTCAGACCAGAAGATCATCCAGCTAGTCCCTATTATCTACACCCTAATGAAAACCCCTCTCTCATTCTTGTTTCTTCACCTCTCATTGGTACAAATTATCACCCATGGGCAAAATCCATACGGATGGCCCTTTTATCTAAAAACAAATTAAAGTTTATTGATGGCATTATACTCATGCCAGACAAAGAAGATCCCTCATTTGTGTATTGGGAAAGATGTAACACAATGGTTCTATCTTGGTTATTACGATTAGTGTTTGAAACCATAGCACAGAGCGTGATATGGTTTGAGTCAGCTCTGGATGTTTGGAAGGACCTAGAAGGCAGATTCTCTCAAGCTGACTCCTTCCGGATATCAGATCTACAAGAGGAGATATACGCTTTCCGACAAGGAACCCTATATGTTTCTGATTACTACAGTCATTTAAAAATGTTGTGGGATGAGTTCTTCAATCTCAGACCTCTACCCAAATGCAGTTGTCAACCACAGTGCTCATGTACTCTCTTAGCCACCATAAAATCCTATCAAGATGGTGATTGTGTCATCAGATTTCTAAGAGGTTTGAATGAGTCCTTTTCTACTGTTAAATCACATATCATGCTTATGGATCCTTTGCCTAACATCAAAAAAGTTTTTGCTATGGTTGCTCAACATGAAAGACAATTAAACCTTCCTCTACAGCACTCCCTATCCACACCCTCTGTTGAACTCCAAGCCTTCTACACTAAGTCTGACCCTAAACGCTCTTTCCATTCCAACAAGAAACCCATATGTTCTTTTTGTGGCAACAGTGGTCACATTGAAGCAAAATGCTATGGCAAACATGGCTACCCTCCCAATTTTTCACAAAATCTCAGAAACACTTATTCAACTCAAGACAACAATCAGCCTAAATTTAAAGCTATTAACCACATTGAAACTAACCTTGAGAGTGCTGCAGTTGATTTCCCTGATCATTCTGCCCAAACATTGTCTCCAGATCCTCCAGGCTTTCACCTCAATGCAGATCAATACTCTCAGCTCCTCAAACTTCTGAACAAAGAAGCAGATATTCAAAACACACCAGTCACCACTTCACATATCAACACAGTCTCTAGTGCAAACCAAGGTATTTCCAATCCAGTCTTACCTTCTGTTTTATGGTCTTCCACATGGCTTCCTGATTCCGGAGCCACAGACCACATTATCTGCTCCCTTGATCATTTTTCCACCTGCAGGACAGTGGACAATTTAAAAGTCAGATTACCAGATGATACATTTGTTCCTGTCACACATATTAGGACTGTCAACATATCTTCTCTCACTCTCACCAATGTTCTCTTTGTGCCTATTTTCTCCTTTAATCTCATTTCTATCAGTCAACTCACTAAAAATTCTCATTGTCGACTAACCTTTTTTTTTACTTCTGTCAAATTCAGGACGCGAAGTCACTGAAGACAATTGGTTTTGCTAAACAAGTCAGTGGCCTATATCACCTTACTCCCCCTTCCCAAGGCTCCACCCCATGTCTATGCACTACTTCAAAACATCAGGACAACCTATGGCACAAGAGACTCGGACATTTATCCAATCAAAGACTCTGAACTCTTTCTAAATATGATTCTTCTGTTCCTTTTCACTTTATTGAACAATGTGATGTCTGTCATTTTGCTAAACAAAAAATATTATCATTCTCTCCCAGTTTATCAATTGCAACTTCTTGTTTTGATCTTATTCATGTCGACATATGGGGCCCTCATCCTACACCATCTACTCTCGGTTACCAATATTTCCTTACAATAGTGGACGACCATAGCCGAATGACTTGGGTTTACATGATGAAACAAAAATCTGAAACCAGGGATTTACTTAAAGGGTTCTGTGCTTATGTAAACAAACAATTTGGTTAGCCAATTAAAAGAATCCGCAGTGATAATGGCCTAGAATTTTCTATGACAGACTACTACAGAGAAATGGGCATTTTGCATGAAACTACTTGTGTTGACCCATAGCAAAATGGCAGAGCTTAGAGGAAGCATCAACACATTCTTAATGTAGCTCAAGCCTTAAAATTCCAAGCTAATCTTCCCCCTAAATTCTGGTCTGAGTGTGTTCTCCATTCTGTATATCTAATCAACAGAGTCCCCTCACCTCTCCTTTCTAATAAATCCCCCTATTCTATTCTTTTTGGTACTAACCTTAATCTTGCCCCCTTAAAGGTATTTGGCTGCCTCTGTTTTGCTTCCACTATCAAAGCAAATAGAGGTAAGTTCGATACCAGGGTAAGAAAATGTGTTTTTCTTGGTTTTTCTGTAGGTACTAAAAGTTACAGAGTTTTTGACCTGGCTGCCCACACCTACCTTCTATCCCGAGATGTTATCTTCTATGAATCTCACTTTCCATTTATTACCTCCCCACTAGAAAACAAATCTCTTTCCCCTATTTTCCCTCCCCCCTTCTTTTGCTGATCCTCTTCTCTCACCTTTCCCACAACCTATACCTCATTCACCTACTCCCCCACCTTCCCCTTCAGTTCTACGTAGATCCACTAGACCTTCCCATCCCCCACAATACCTTACAGACTATGATTGTCCTACCCTCCCCCATACCTCTCCTCATCTTCTGTCCTCTGTTTTCACCTACGACAACCTCTCCCCCCAACACTAAGTCTACTCCACTACAATCATATCCTTTACAGAACCTAGAACCTATCAGCAAGCAATCAAACATCCTGAGTGGAGAGATGCCATGCAAACTGAACTCAATGCTTTACAAGAGAACAACACATGGGAGCTTACCTTCTTACCTTCCAACAAACGTGCGGTTGACTGCAAATGGGTCCATAAATACAAGTTCAATGCTGATGGCAGCCTCCAGCGTTGTAAGAGCCGACTCATCGCCAAAGGCTTCATTCAGCAAGAGGGCTTGGATTACACAGACACCTTCTCCCCTGTCGTCAAAACCACCACCATCCGTGTCCTGCTCGCCCTTGTCGCTTCACAGAAATTACACTTACATCAGTTAGACATCAATAACGCCTTCCTACATGGTGAGCTACATGATGAAGTATATATGAAACCTCCTGAAGGACTTACCTTACGTCATCCGGATATGGTCTATCGCCTCAGAAAAAGCCTCTACGGCCTCAAACAAGCAAACCGACAGTGGCACTCAAAACTTACCTCAACTTTGCTCTCTCATGGTTTCTCTCAATCGACTTCTGATCACTCCATGTTTAAGAAGTGACAACATACCGACTTCATCTTCCTCCTTGTCTACGTCGATGATATTCTTCTGTCCAGCAACTCCCTTGTGCTCATTCAATCAACCAAACAGTTTCTCGATGCCACCTTCAAGATCAAATACTTGGGTCCAGCTAAATACTTTTTAGGTCTTGAATTGGCACGATCTTCTTCTGGTGTTAACCTGTGCCAACACAAATACGTCATTGACCTCCTATGAGATACTGGCTTTCTTCATGCCAAACTAGCATCTACACCTATGGTTCGAAACACTCGACTTACCGTTGATGGTGAGCCCATTTCTGATGTCACCTCCTATCGCTGCTTGATTGGTAAACTCCTCTACTTGACTGTCACCCGGCCTGACATATGTTTTGCCGTCCAGCAACTCTCCCAATTTCTCACTAAACCCACGGTGTCGCATCTCCAGGCTGGTCACCGTGTTCTTCGTTACCTCAAAGCTTCTTCGGGTCAAGGTGTTCTCTTTCGCAGCGGTTCACCTCTACAGCTTCGTGCATTTTCTGACTCTGATTGGGGGACTTGTCCCGATTCTCGAAAATCGATCACGAGCTATTGTGTGTTCTTAGGCGACTCTCTGGTCTCCTGGAAGACGAAGAAACAATCCACCGTCTCCCGGAGCTCTTTCGAAGCTGAATATCGCGCACTCGCGACCATTTCCTGTGAGTTGCAGTGGCTCTCCTATCTTCTCTCAGATCTGGACGTCGCCCATCCTCAACCCACATACCTGTATTGCGACAATCAGTCAGCCATTCATATCGCTGAAAATCCTATATTTGACGAAAGGATGAAATATATCGAGATCGATTGTCACCTGGTTCGTCAACGGGTTCAGTCTAGTGTTCTTCATCTCCTTCCCGTCGCCTCCCACAACCAGCTTGCTGACGTCTTCACGAAAGCTCTCCCGCGCTCATCTTTCGACCTCCTCAAACTCAAGTTGGGCATTCTCCACGACATGTACCGCCCAGCTTGCGGTGGTGTAACAAGCTCTCCAGAGATTTCTGAAGATGCTAAAACCTAGATCTCTCAATCGGTGTGGTTCAGTGTTTGGAAGACTGGGTCTCCCTCTTGTTCGTTGGGCTTCACAATAAGCAGTGGACTCACAAGTTCTTTCGGGCTCACGAGATAAACATTTTTTGTTCTCTTAGGTCCACATCTCTTGGTCCACTCCTATCATTCTACACGGTTCCTCTTTCTTCTTGCATTTTTTATTTTTCTTTATTTCATTATCTAGTGCAACAGAAAGTTGTTATTATACTGCACAGCTGTAGGTTTGTTACAATTAGATTCTACGACATTGTACAAGCCTATATATATAGGCAATAAATGATTCAATAAAAATTGAAGCCATTTTACTTTTTACAAGCTTTTTTGTCACAAAGAAAGAACCAGTGAAGATAGAAAATCCATCTTTCTGTAAACTACAAATTTGTATCCAACAACAGGTCAATGAGGAAATCTATGCGACTACACAGCTAATTATGCTCACATCATTATTATTATGAAATTCTTAAGAAAACATAGAGAAAGATAAGGTTTTCTAAAATTTCTCAAAAGTACAAGGGAGTTTTTTGTATTTTACCCTATAAAATATAAAATTGAACACTCTTATAACTTTTTCTTTTTACTAATAACTTCTGATAAAATTGTATACAACAGTTTTTCACCTGAGAAACATTTGTTTTAATGTAATAACTAACGACTACCTAAATTTCCAGTCAATTTTTGCATAAGAAAATTCGTTCGAAATAATAAGAACGACTCAGTTGAGTCGAACGTATCTCTATGGAATATAAAACTCATAGTATCTTATGATTTATAGAATCATGTATGGAATATATATTCGGCCTCCATTAAATTAACTATGAATATCACACAATAGATGATAACGATTAGCGACCAAAAAAGATCCGCAAGGTATAATTATTGCATTGTGTTTTCATATTCCCTTATTTACACCGTGGGTTTGGCAAAGGACAGGCTTCAAAGCGACAATATGTCATATCAAGAACGTCACTTTCGAATCTTCGACTATAGGATCCAGATTCCAGATAGACCAATGAGCTGGTTAATTATGCATTACTCTTATATGCTTTCGTATCATATGTATGGAATTATAAGGAGCTGTTAATGTCGAAGAACAAACAATGAAACAAGCACGCCTAAAATTATCTGAAGAAAAGTTTTGGCTTGTTTCAGGGGAATATACGAAACTTTCGTTATTGACTACAAGGAAAAAAAAAAAACATAATCTGAGTTCTGACCCCTGTTAACCAGTTGTAGCAATTCTACATATGAATCTTTTGTCGCCTTTTCTGCTTTAAAGCTATTCCAATGTATCTGTACATGATAGAATGGCTGCCTCAGAATTGAATTCCGTCACTGGAAGCATACGCAAAACAAATTGGATCGAATATAAGAGTCTATACAGATCAGTCACTTCTTAGAATCTTAAACATTTGTCTTTCTTCCCGACAAGATCACAAAATCTCCTTGATGATCAGTGCTTTCTCTTGTTCTCATTTTGGAATTTATTTTTGAAACCTTTATTAGAACAATAAATCTACAATAGGATGGCAACTAGTGTAGTGGGTAATACGAGCCTCAGTTACGCATCCAGGATTTAACGTAAAAGAGAATAAACAACGAAAATATGAAAAATACTTGATTTCAATTTTATGACTTTCAATAAGCTTTTTGAAGCCAAAACAAGTCCTTTTACTCGACAACCTTCATGAAAGTTGATCATTGGAATGTCGTTAACGTCTTTCTGCAACTTTCTTAACATGTGAACCTCTTGACAGATCAGAGAATTTGAATGTTAACGAATTACTTAAGCAGTTGCAAGAGACCTTAACCTTATATATATAGCTTCTATATTAGTCTTTCCCATCACAGGCCCAATATAGGTCCGATCTGCACTGATCGAGATCCATTTTCTTCTTGGACTTCGACCCATTTGTAATACGTAACGGTATTTTAGTTACGCACCTCGGATAGAACATGAAAGGGTAAAAAATGGAGAAATGCGGAATGTACCTGATTTCGGTTCTGTAACTTCAAACGAACTTTTTGAAGTCGAAACGAGCCTGAATCTACCGCTGTCTTCACGGGAATCCATCACTGGGACGTGGTTTAGGTCTCTCTACAGTTTCTCAAAGCGTAAGCTCTCTTAATGGGTCAGAGAATCCTTATGCTTATGATTGATATGAGCAACTGCAGGAGACCTTAACCTATATATATAGCTTTCATATCGGGCTTTCCCATCACAAGTCTGATATGGACCAGGTCCACACTAAAAGAGATCCATTTTTTACCCGGACTTCGACCTATTGATTTAGATCATTTATTGGGTCACTTT
This sequence comes from Erythroxylum coriaceum, assembly GCA_026874005.2. Taxonomy (NCBI): domain Eukaryota; kingdom Viridiplantae; phylum Streptophyta; class Magnoliopsida; order Malpighiales; family Erythroxylaceae; genus Erythroxylum; species Erythroxylum coriaceum. Next base: position 909,835 of record JANQAP020000518.1, read on the forward strand.
ATTATCTTTATCTAGATCAAATTACGTAACTTAACCGATAATTTATT
>JANQAP020000518.1:965010-979767 GCA_026874005.2 Erythroxylum coriaceum
AGCAATTTTGACAACCATCTGATGTAACTCTTTATCATCATGAGCTACAATTGCCTTAATCACTCAAAATGTATCCTTCGAGGATACGAGAGAAAAAGTAACATTAAATCCAACATTTCTCTCTGAGTGAACCATCAGGCAACTTAGCGAGTCCATAAACCACTAAACTTTATCCTGAAGTTCTTTAGGTCTTAAACTTCTTTTACAACTGATGGGTTTGCAGTTCTACTTTAAAATCAACTAGCTCCCTGACCTTATTATGCTTTATGGCTTGCATCTTATTAGTTATTGCAACCTACCACAATTCCGCATTAGGTTTAGAAACAATTTCTGTAAAAGTAACTGGATTCTTAACATGTCTAATATCATAGTCCTATTCACTTAATAGACTATGTAATCAGATGGGATAACATGTTATCTCACTCTGGTGGATTTTCATAACTGCATTAGATCTTATACCCCCAGGAACCTCTGTGCATACAGGTATAGGATTCTTGTTCCTATACAGGCATGGTACAAAGACCTAGGTCCACCGGATCGAACTGTATGAGTGGTGGGTACATAATAACTGTAGTATCCATCATGTTATCATTCGGAGGGTCAAAGGGCCCACTATTATCATAGACATTATATTCCAGAAACTTAGCTATTTGTGACTCCACTATTATGTTCCCTCCTTCTCTACAGTAAGATATGTAGCTTTTAGAGTGGTCAGGATATCTTACTAAATAATAATGAGCATAATGAGCATGCAATTTTCTTTATAAGGATTATACTACCTCGGTAGAGCAGCCTCATACACTAATGTGTTTGAGACTAGGTTTTCACACTTCTAGATAATTAGGTAGATTATTTATGTTTTGCATTGACTTCTTCAAGTCCTTTAGGGTGTTGTTATGCCTTTCGACAACACATCATTTTGCTCAAGACTACTCGGTATAGTGAATCAAGTTACTATCCCAACCGATTCTATATATCTAGGAAACGGACCTTTGTCAAGTCCTGAAATACCATGTTTACTATGATATTCTCTTCCACGGTCAGATCTGACACTCTGAATGGATTTCCTTATTGGTTCTCAACCTTCACTCTTTAAGTGAGAACTCATAACTATAATGGTAATAATCATGACAAATTTCATAATATATTTTGAGTTGTACAATGCAATTGTATAAGGTCTAATGATATCCTTATATATCATACTCAACAAGTCAAAAGCATAAGTTGACCTCTATATCCTTATTAGTCAACTTGCCCCTGTAATAGTCAATACATGTTCCCAGATCAACATAATCTAGAATTGAGAGAATGCTTTCCTTAATCAATCTCTCAACCCTAGCTCTGAAAATGTGGCTTAAACTTTAATGTCACACCTTGTATGACTTTTCATTCATCAGAGTCCTTCATTTCATGACTTGTTTAGTAAGATACAAAGAAGCACATATCTAATTCGGGGTAAGACACATTTATACAAACCATATGACAAGAAAGCTGTAACATTATGTTTTGCATTAAACACAACTGTATAACAAAAGTATTAAATACAAAACTTCAACCTTCTTTGTCCAAAATTGATCTCCTTATGTATCATACTCAACAAGTCAGAAGCATAAGTTGACCTATATATCCTTATTAGTCAATTTGCCCCTGTAATAGTCAACACATGTTTCCAGATCAATATAATCTAGAATTAAGAGAATGCTTTCCTTAATCAATCTCTCAACCCTAGCTCCGAAAATGTGGCTTAAACTTTTATATCACACCATGTATGACTTTTCATTCTCAGGGTCTTTCATTTCATGACTTGTTTAGTAAGATACGAAGAAGCACATATCTAATTCGGGGTAAGACACATTCTATATAAACCATATGACAAGAAAGTTGTAACATTATGTTTTGCATTAAACATAACTATACAACAGAAGTATTAAATACAAAATGTCAACCTTCTTTGTCTAAAATTGATCCAAAGATCACATATAAAATGTGTCGTGTAAAAACCAAAATGAACCTTGTAACACGGTTCAGTACATACATCCCTATATATATTTCTTTCACTTCTTCATTGCTTTGAACCATCAGTTTCTCCTTCCTTTTATTTGGCTTTATGCCAGATATGAACTCCTGCATTGTGGAAGTAACTTGATCAAATACTCCATAATATACTCACCAAGTACCTAATGCGATTATCACAAATTAGATTCATAAATTGACAAGTCAAGAAGTTATCTGATAGGCATAGTCTTTCCTTCTAGGCCTTATACTGCTGGCTTCTTTATATCTCTAAGACTTTCACCAACACTGGATTGGCCATCATCAGTATGTGGAGAAGATTTAGTCTTTCTACTTTTGATCTTAGTGGGTTTCATCTTTGCCTCCCATTTAGTTGCTTCGAGGTCTGTAGGAGTAGCAAACTTGCGTTTCTCCTCCTCTGTAACATAATGGGAAATCAAAGCATTGAAGTCCCACTCCTCGTCCTGTAAATAATATGTCATCACCAAATTACTTAACTCTTGGAGGGAGTGTATTCAGATTCTGATGAACTATAAACACATCAGGAAGAGGAATGTTTAACATCTTCAGTCTACTATGAAAATGGGTCATTCTTAATATGTACTCCTTAACTCCCCCTTCTTCCGTATTCCTCATGGAGAATAATTCTCCCATCAAGGCACTTATCTCAACACTAGGTGAGATTGTGTATCTCTGGGAGACATTACCAAGAAATTACTTCACTATGTCTTTGTCCGAAAGTCCACTAAGCAGATGGTTAAATATGGATCTCTTAATGGTCATAAGACATAATCGGTCAGATTGATCCTAGGCTTCTAGGCTGCTTTATGAGCTTTCGAGCTCATGGATGTAGGTGGAGATGGCCTTTATATCTGTATGGCCATATCAACCTCAACTATTTTCATGGCATTTAATACATCCTCAACTCTCTTCTTGGTATTAAAATTGGTCAGGGTTTCAATAGTGACACTGATTTTAATAACCGAAAAGGTGACTCTTTAGTAACTTTGATTAGATCAGCATAAATGTAGGATAACAGTGATCCTGAAAGCCATTAAACAGTATCTTTATTGAAAATCCGATCACACATATTAAGAAACACCTTTGGGCTGAATACATAATATATGCAATTAGACCTCCACATAAAAGAGATCAGAGTACAAACCATCAACTCTCACGACACTATCACCTTTGGGTTAATAGATCATTTAAGCAATGACTTTCCTCTATCTAATGCCTTTATGATCATCTCAAAATGTTATGTAAGGCCAACACCTTCGGGGAGAATAACCAAACATAAAATCAGAGACATCCCCCAACATGCAAGCAGAATAATTCAAAATACTCACTTGGAAGGCCACTTTGGTGACTACATCCTCATCAGCGCCTAAAAACTCCACAAACATAAGGGATACATCTTTATATTATCCTCACATTCTTTATAGGCATACGGTATGTGATAATGTAACTTCAATAAATGCAAAACCTAAATGCACAGTCTCATTGTCACACACTCGTGCTGAAGACATTCTCTGAAAACTTCATTTGAGATTTTTGTAAAAGAAAAATCTTAGTAGAGTGACTATTGTGCATTACTTGACATCGAACCGATCACCCGAGACACACATGTATCTCCTTTATGGCAAGCTCGTTGCACGAAAATTCACTCAAAAATGGCTTCAAAATGTCTTTATTCCTTTTTCGAGTAACTATCATGCAATCCCGAAAACTGAACATGAGACCTGAGACATGAAAACTTAAAGTATCTCCCTCAAGTGATGTCCCAAGCATGAAAATTCACTCGAAATCAGATATAGAACACCTTAATTCCTTTCTCTGGAGTTAAACTTTATTTTATTACTAATGTAATAAATCCAGAAAAATGGAAAAATTCACTTTATAAATTTCCCGGACCCGGAAACTAACTCAAAACACCCTAGGGCATCCTTACGGGGAATCTGAAAATTTTGTGTGTGCTTTTTTAAATTTACTATAGCAGACGTCCGTATAGTTAACGTCAGTCGCGCGTCGGCATCGGAGCATATTCGACACGCGCAGATGCACCCACCGATGCGGGCTCGTGCATCGTACGCGCCAGACACATGTTTGGTGGAATCGCGCCACATGTCTGTATACTACTTTGATGCAATAAAAAGACGATTTTCTGCTAATTTTGGGTCAGTTTTTATGCTCCCGGGCTCGTTTTTAACCCGTTTCTCAAGGTTAAATACATGTATACTACTTTCATGCGATGATGTTCACGTTACCATCGGGCACATGTGGCTCACGTGTCCGAAGGTGAACAGTAACGCGGGCGCGTGGACTTGAATGGCGCGAGTGTTACATGCGCCAAACATATGGTGCGATATCCGCCAGATGCATGCCTGGTGCGTGCGACGCATGCACCTGCATCGGTGGGCATGTTTGCGTGTGACGCCCAAGTGCGCGACACATGCCAGACGCGTCTCCAAAGAACACACGTCGGTCACACCGACACGCGGCTGATGTGGCGCGACTGATGTCATGCTGATGTCAGCTGTACGAACGTCTGCTACAGTAAATTTCAAAACGTAAGCTCTCTTAATGAGTCAGATAATCCTTATGCTTACGATTGATATGAGCAACTATAAGAGACCTTAACCTATATATATCTTCCATATCTGGCTTCCCCATAATAAGTCCGATATAGACTAGGTCCACACTAAAAAGGATCCATTTTTCACCCGAACTTCAACTCATTGATTTAGATCATTTATTGGGCCACTTTATTATCTTTATCTAGATCAAATTACATAACTTAACTGATAATTTATTGAAAAGTCAAAATTACAATTAATAGTTGTCCACTTAATAGGAAAATGACAAAAATGTCCCCAGGAACAAAAATGTCTAACACCATTGACTTATATCATTTATTGGGCCACTTTATTATCTTTATCCGAACCAAATTACGTAACTTAATTGATAAATTATTGAAAAACTGAAAATTACGATTAATTGTTGTCCACTCTATAGGGAAAATATCTAACATTCTCCTTCTTAAACAATAATTAATGGCAGTGTTTGACTCAAATTAAAACCAGTTTAAAATTCGGTTAAGTCGTGCTACTGAATTGATCGATCAAGTTTGAAAACAAAACATTTGATATAAAGATAACGAAAGTTTATCATTCTATCCCGCAAGGCTTTTGATACCGAAAGATATCAAAAACATGTGTCATGTGTGCTACAGGTCCAATATAATCACGAATATCTAATACCTCACTAACATGAATAGGAAAATGTAGTGTGGCAAACTCAGATGATACTTGTATGATCTGATATGTATCATCTTTCTGTTTGAAGGTTTCGATTTCTCTAGACTTTATACTAAACTGCATCAGAGAAATCTTATGTTCTCCCAGCTAATGCTAAACTGTAGTAGAGAAAACTTTTATGTTCTCTAACTAAATACTAAACTACATTAGAGAACCTTTATGAGATTAAAACTTATATCCCTCTATGTCATGTCAAAATCCATGGATATATATATTAAACAGTATGTGTCTTAATAACATAGGCCCAAAGTCAAGCTGTATATATTCCCAATGACCTGTAACATGCTTAAGATCGACACGAATCTTAAGACCTTCAAATTTATTATGACTGTGTATGATATCACGTAGTACTAAGGATAAACGATAATCATCTTTATTAATAAACCACCATGCTGTCATAATACATCAAAAAGTATAAATTTACAAATGTACATGGAGCAAACACAATAATCCCTAACTAATAGTGTTTAATGACTTCAATACACCCATACTATATACATGTTTTTCAAACACATGTGGACGAAGTTTTTTAGTTAAAGGATCGACTATCATTTTCTCAGTCCTCAAATGCTCCATCTCAATGTCACCTTTCTGTATCTACTCCTTTATGGTCAACTATTTGAACTCTAAATGCTAAGACCCTGTGATATCCTTATTATTGTTTCTAAACAATACAACATCAAGATTATTACAATACAACCAAATTGGTATAACCACTAAATTAACCATAGATAACTCAAAAATCAAGTTTATGAGCCAAACAGCCTGTGAAGCAGCCCCATAGGATGCACTCTGTATGCATGGTCGAGGAAGTTATCCGTGTCTACTTAACACTCTTCCATGACATGATACCATCTATAAATTTAAAGCCTTATTCTGCTATGGACTTCCTATCTTTTGGACACATAGCTTAAAATCCAAATCTGGATCCCCTATAAGGTTTAGACTGTTGACTTTTCTATATGTCAACATATAATCTTTGATTCCCTTTAAGTATCTCAACACTTGTTTAGTTGCATTCCAGTGGTTTATACTTGGGTTAGCCAAATAGTGACCTAGCAGTCTAATAGTAAATGCAATGTCCAATCTAGTGGGGGTACATTAGACTACCAAACGCACTAGAATATGGAACATTCCTCATTACCTCTCTCCTTACTTTATTCTTTGGACACTGTGCAAAAGATAATCTCTTGCTATGAGAGATTAGTGCTACAACAAGTTTACATTCAGCCATATTAAACCTTTGTAGCATATAGCTCAATGTATGCACATTGTGAGAAGCCTAATGAGTGTTCAGATCTGTCCCAATGAATCTGAATACCTAGGACAAAAGATGTTTCACCAAGGTTCTTCATGTGAAAATGCTTGGCCATAAGTTGCTTAACGTCATGCAACGTGGTCATGTTATACGACCTGAGCAATATATCTTCTATATAAAATAATAGGAAGATAAATTTGCTGCCCTTGACCTTATGATACAAACATCTTTTAACTTTATTTTCCATGAAGCTGAAAAAGGCCAAAACCTCATCAATTATAAATTATCACTTTCGGGAGGTTTGATGTAAACCAACCATCTTAGTTCTACCTAGATCCTGAAAACCTTTAGGTTGTACCATATATACCTCTTCATAAAGATCTTTATTCAAGAAATTAGTTTTAATAACTATTTGATGTAAATTTATATCATCACGATCTATAATTGTTGTAATCACTTGAAATGTAGCCTTTGAGGATGGGGAGAGAAGGTAACATTAAAGTCAAACTTTTTTCTCTAAGTGAACCTTCTGACAACTAAGTGAGCCTTAAACCACTGAACTTTATCCTAAATCCTTTTGGTCTTTCAAACTCATTTACAATTGACGGGTTTGCAATTTTGTGGCAAATTAACCAGTTCCTATACTTTATTATACTTTATGGATTGCATCCCACCAAAAAACCTCATGGGGTCCAGAAATAGCTTCTAGAAAAGTGACTAGATTCACAATATGTCCAATATTATAGTCTTGTTCTCTAAATAGACTATGTAATCCAATGAGATAGTAGTTTGTCTCATTTTAATGGATCTTCACAACTACAGTGGTTCTTGTACCCCAAGAACCTATGTTCTTCATCTAACTACCAAAAGTCGGATGTGGCTACAACATAATTGGATTCATGAATTAAGAAGCCGAGGAGTTACCTGATGGTTTCAGTCTTTCCTTCCAGAACTTATGCAACTGACTTCTTTATATCCGTAGGACCTTTACCAGTACTGGATTGATCAAAATCAATATGTGGAGAAGATTCAGACTTTCTACCTTTAAACTTAGCGGGTTTCACTTTTGCCTTCCTTTTAGTTGCTACGAGGACTATAGGAGTAGCAATTTTGAGTTTCTCCTTCTCAGCAACACAATGGGCAATCAAAGCATTGAAGTCCTATTCCTCATCCAGCAAGTAATATGTCATCACTAGATTACTAAACTATGGAGGGAGTGTGTTCATAGTCTAATGAATTATGAAGACATTAGGAAGAGGAATATTTAATATCTTCAATCTACAGTGAAGATGGATCATTCTTGATATGTATTCCATCACTCCCTCTTCTCCAATACACCTCATGGAGAATAATTCTTTCATCAAGGTACTTACCTCAGCATTAGATGAGATTATGTATTTTTAGGAGACATTATTAGGAAACTTCTTTGCTATGTATGTCTCTGGAAGTTCACTTAGCAAATGGTCAGGTATAGATCTCTTAATGGTCATGCAACACATTCTGTTCAACTGATCCCAAGCTGCATAGGCTGTTTTATGGGCTTTCAAGCTTTTGGATGTAAGTGGAGATGAACTATCCTTAAGTATGGCCATATCAATTTATACCATCTCCATTGCATTCAATATATCCTCTCTTCACTTATTCGAATTGAAACCAATAAGGGTTTCAATAGTGAAACTGTGATTGTTGACCGAAAAGGTAATTGTAAAAAGACAATGTAAAGATCAGTACAAATATAGGATAACAGTGATACTCAAAGCTATTAAATAGTATCTGCATCGATAATCCAGTCACACATATTATGAAATACTTGTGGGCTGAATACACTATTTATGCAACTAGACCTCCACATAAAAGTGATCAAAGTACACCATCAATTCTCATGACACTACCACCTGAGGGCGAACAGATCATTCAACAATGACTTTTCTCCATCTAATGCCTTTATGCTCATCTTAAAATCTCATGTAAGGCCAACACCTATGGGCAGAATAACCAAACATGAGACCAACGACATCATCTAATATATAAGTGGAACAATTTAAAATACTAACTCAAAAGGCCATTGTGGTGACTACATTCTCATCAGTTTCCAAAAGATCCACAAAGACAAGGGATACATCTTTATATTATCCTCACATTCTTTGTAGGCATACAGTATGTGACAATATTCCATCAATAAATGCAAAAACATATGCACATTCTAATTATCACATACTAGTGCTGAAGACATTCTCTGAAAACTTTATTTGATACTTTAGTAGCGAAAAATCTCATTAGAGCGACCATCGTGCTTCAACGAACATTGAATTGACCACCCGAGACACAGGAACCTCATGTAACTCCCTTATGTCAAGTTCGTTACACGAAAATGCACTCAAAAACAACTTTAGAATGTCTTAGTTCCTTTTTTTGGAGTTAAACTTCAATTTATTACTCATGTAATAAATCCAGAAAAATTTAAAAACTCATTTTACAAATTCCCTCGACCCGGAAACTAACCCAAAATAACCCGAGATACCTTTATGAAAATTCTAAAATTTTGAATTTTTTTTGTTCGTACTGCTGACGTTAGTGTTATTATGGTGTTGATGTCAATATGACGTCATCAGATGAAGTCAGTGTGCGCGTGTCCAAAGCGGCGTAGCGCATGCGGTGGACTGGCCCACGGGTCGAACGTGCACCCACGCACCCTCCGCCTCTGTCGCATGCATCTCAAGTGCCGACACGTGGTAGCACCCTAATTGTCCACGTGTTCGCGATACACGCGCCCGAATTTCTCTCTCTCCTTGTTGGAAAGAAGGGTTTTTTGACGAGTTTTGGGTCGGTTTTTCAACCTTCGAAGCTTGTTTTAACCCTGTTTTTTCAATGTTAAATACATTCAACACGTATTCAAGCAACCATACGCAAGGAAAAATAAAAAAACGGATCAGTTTTCTTCAAGTTCCATGTGGAGAAAAACTGAAAAACGTTCGCTTTCTTTGATTTAATCATGTTACTTGGCTCTGATACACGTACAGTGCATAACATGAGCCTCAGTTACGCATCCAGGATCAAACGTGAAAGAGAATGAAAGACAAAAACACAAAAAATACCTGATTTCGATTCCATGACTTTCAATGAGCTTTTCAAAGCTGAAACAAGGCCGTTTTCTCAATGACTTTTATGAAAGTTGATCACTGGCACGTTGTTAACATCTTTCTGCAACTTTCTTAACACATGAACTTCTTGACGGGTCAGAGAATTCGAATGTTCACGAATTACTTAAGTAGCTACAGGAGATTTTAACCTTATATATATAGCTTTCATATCGAATTTTCCCATCACAGGCTTAATATAGGTCCGATCTATATTGATCGGGGTCCATTTGTTTTCTGGATTTCGACGCATTGACTTAGATCATTTATTGAATCACTTTATTATCTTTATCCAGATCAAATTACATAATTTAGTCGACAAGTTATTGAAAAATTGAAAATTACAATTAATTATTGTACAATATATAGGGAAAATATCTGACAACGAACTTGTAGTAGAGTCGGGGGTTGTTTTCCTTGATAAAAACAAAGGACTGAATTGCCTTGCAAATTTCCGGGACAGAAATCACAGCTGAAACTGGATTTATTTCTGAAACCAGGATCGGGAACATTATTGATGATGGAAACTGATTTCGTCAACCTTAATCATAACACATCTGAACTCATTTAAACAGCTTTGAGATGCCCCGCGCAAGAAAGCTTTTGAGTTGACTGAAAATGGAAGCTTTCTTCTTCTTTTGCTTCTTCTTTTGCTGAAGCCTTTTCCCGCTATTATTTCTTGACCTTGTTTTCCTAGTTGTATTCCGACCATTCGATATAGCATTTGATCTTGTTTGAGCTTTGGGAACGACTATTTCAATAATCTCTTCCTCCAATTTCTTTTCTTCCTCTACAATGGCATGTTCATGACCTTCATCTTCAATTGGTTTTTCGTCGTTTACGGTTTTCATCGAACTTCCATCGGAGTTCAGTCCTCTCAACCTTGTCAAAACCAAATTTCGGCTTGCCTCCGCTGCGAGTTTCTGTTCATTGGACACGTTAATCCTCCACTCTGCAAGTGCCTCTTCATCTTTGGCTCTCTTTTTCAACGCATAATATTCCTCCCGCGAAAGCTCAATCATGGCGTTTTCAGTTTCTGAAATGTTGATAATTTGGATTGCGTTGGCAACCGATGCAACGAAAGCTTCCGCTTCAAGGCTTGTGGCTCGGAGAGTCAATTGCAGCGTCTTCAGTGTCTGCTTCCTCATCCCGAGGACAAGTTTCAGACTCGACCTGTCCACGCGTTCTTCGTCTCGGAGCCGCTTAACGGTCTGTAAGTCTTCACGTGCTTGATCCAGAGCTTGAGTCAATTCATTAGTCAGTTTAGTAACCTTCAATTCCTCCTCCTTCTTAGTTCTGAGGTCCTTTCTGCTGTCCTCCAGCTGCGATTGGAGTTCTGATATCACGATATTGGACATGGATGTTCGGTTCTTGGCACTTGAAAGGCCTGACTGCAACTTTTCAAGCTCCTCAATGAAAGGCGCTGAATCTAGCCACGATTCCATGGCACTGTCCCTGGCTTTCTTTAGTTCTTCTTTCGTCCTAATCAATTCCACCATCTTCGCCTGAAGTGTGTCCCCAAGAAACTCCTCTGACGATTCTCTTGTTTTGGACATGGAACTCTCTCTTCTTTTCTCAGTAGACGGCTCCATTTTTTCTTTGTCTCTGTCAGGAATGGCTGAGAATATTAAGTGTTCACTTCGTTGGTTTTCATGTTTGAATTTTTCCTACCAATATATTGTGTTTCGGTGGTGTGTCGCTCTCATCAATTTTAATAAAAGATATAGTTTTGTTTTCTAAGCTTTTGCAAATACCGAGTTTCATGTCCTATGTTGGTGGTATTTTTGGGAAATTGGTGTATGGCAATGAGCTCAGCTCGCCCGGATCAGCTCTAGAATGAGCTTAGCCCGGCCGGTTCAGCTTTATTTGACTAATTTTTTTAAAATTAAAAATATAAAATTAAAGTGTTACCTATTGCTCTTCCTTTATTAATTATGTAAATAATTAAAAACTGTGGGCATAAACATACTTTTTGATCCAGTTGTGCGTTTGGGCCCAAAGATCTTTAGAAAGAAAAGAAGCCTCATACACTTCCACTCACGCAATTACGCATATATTCCACCAGAAAAGGCGGTACAGCGCACCTGGTACACTTCAATAACAGCGCCACAATTTCTTAATCTGTTTCTCTTCTTCGTTAACATTTTAACTCGCTACCAGACTCACTGGGCCGACGTCCATGGCCGAGACTGACTCCGGGTACGGTCCCGATTCCTAGTTCTGGTTTGGAATTTGTTTTCTGAATTGTAAAATGACTATAACTCTTGCGGTGTAATCTGGTACAGCATCGAACAGTTGGCTTACTGTGAGATCATCGTGGTGCGTCACGGGGAAACGGAATGGAATGCATCTGGAAAAATTCAGGTTTTCTATTCTTTATTTTTTCTGTTTAGTTTTTGGTTTTGTTTCGAAAATGTAATTTGTTTAAGAGCGAAACGGCGCTGTGTCCTTGTGAAACGACCCGACAGGGACATCTGGATGTGGAGTTGAATGAAGTCGGGAGAGAGCAAGCAGCTTTGGTGAGTCCTGAATCTGTATGACCACTTTTTAGTATCACAATCTTTTATTTAAAAAGAATAAAAATTTTCGGGTTTCATTTTGTTTAGGTGGGTGATCGTGTATCAAGGGAATTTAAAGTTTCTGCTGTGTACTCTTCTGATCTGAAGAGAGCTCTTGTAACAGCAGAGACGATTGCTGATCGATGTGGCCTATCTGAGGTTTGGATATGCTCTGATCATGTCATGGTTGTTTTTATCTGCATAATGTAGCAACGATGAGCTTGATTTTGTTGGTCAACAGAACAGACAACAAAGTTTTATTCTTGACGATCAGACTAGTGTTATGCAAGTATTTCTTTTGATCATTTGATTTTCATGAAGCCAGAGTTTGGTAAGGGACCTGGTATATGTTGAGTGGCATCTGTTATTTTCTTTTTCAGTTTTAATGTTTTTACTTGATTGGAATTTGATTTCAGGTATTCAAGGATCCAGATCTTCGAGAAAGAAATTTAGGGGATATTCAAGGCCTTACAATACGTGAAGCTGCCACAGTTAGAACTAAGGCTTACCAAGCCTTTAAATCCCACAGCACCAGTCAAGAAATCCCAGTAAGTAATCCTCAACTCAGTTGTACCTATTGTGGATATTTTGCACAGCAGCATAGTTCTAGTGAACCTTGTTCAAAAGGGCTGTTAATTACGTCCATAAAGCAGAACTTGGCCTCCTAAACAGTAGGTAAGATGAAGAGCTGAATGACGGCAGTTGTATGAGTGGTGGAGGTCTTGCTCTGTAAGCTAATGAGTTTGTAGAGCATAAGTTTAATTTTGGAGGTTGTAGCATTCTTTAATCATATAGTGAAAACAACCTATTACCTGCCGTGTGATATGCTCAAGAAATAGGGGATTGTTGATCAGGTTATCACTGAAATAACCAGTTCGTAAAAACTTCATGCACAAGATAAAGAGTTAGACATGCAAAAGATGTAGGAAAATGATGTCAATGACTTGTTCTAGTTAAGATTATTGCTCATCTATATTCGTCACATGTACAGGGTGGTGGAGAAAGTCTTGATCAACTTTATCAGCGCTGCACGTCATCATTGCAGAGAATTGCCAAGAAGCATATAGGTACAGCTGTTGATAACGTCTTATATCCTATTAACTTTGTAAAACATTAATTCTTCGGCAGTTTGGTATCTCTTATTTTCTACTCTTTTTGTTCAAACTTAAGCGATGACTAGATCCCTACTTTTTCCATCCACATAGCATATGTGAGCTCCAAATACCTTGTCATTTGTATCAATGTGATGAAGTCGGTAGGAAAACTTTCTGTATGATTGGAAAATCTACCCTGTTATCATTTCAATGGTCTAAAATTTTCTGAAGTCGTGGTCTCTCTTTACTTGGGGATTGAATTCATACGTCATTGCTCCTTTTGATGCAGGGCAATGCGTGGTCGTGGTCTCTCATGGGGGTGCTATCAGAGCACTTTACAACCGGGCTTCCCCTAATCGAATATCTGGAGGAAAGGTGTTAAACACATCTATCAACATATTTCATATATCTGGCGAGGATGAGTGGACCATTAAGACTTGGGGTGATGTTAGTCATCTCAACCAAGCAAGGTACCTCGAGTCTGGATTCGGTGGTGACAGACTGTCCGGCTAGTTGTTAGTTACAACTCCATTTAATGCCAACAAAATCTGGAAGGCACTGTTTCTCATAATTCTTTCATGTAATCGGGTTAGAAATCTGTATGTTACAGCAATCTCCTGCTTAGGACCTTGTTTGAAATCTGCAGAACGGATAGCTTCCTCTTATACGGGGTCAATCTGATGGAATTGCCTTATTTCGAGAGAAAATTAGCAGGTATGCTTAAAGTACATAGTCAATAAGGATCAAGACTGTGCCCTTAATGTAAATTGATACACAATCAAATAGATTCTCATTCCTCGAAGTTGCTTTGAGAGTGACTGATCACACACCAAGCCTGGATGGCAGTGTTCTACTTTCCAATCATAAGATCTGGCCAACAACCAAAAACTCCATGAAACAAAGATTTCCTAGTCATTTTCAGCTTTGACAATTTAACTTGGCTCAGTTTTATTTGAAGTGAATGAGATACAACTTGAATAAATTCGACTATAAATACAGAAAGTATCTATTTCTGTTACCTGTAGGCCTAGTTGCCAGTCTCATCTTATTCCACTTCTCTTTTCTTCTTCGTTATTGTCGCTGACTGTTTTACTGCCTCTCCCCTCTTCTTCTTCTGCTTGTCGTTATGAAATGGGTTTAATTTTGGTCGAACCCCACCAAAAGGACTGACATGTTCATGCAAAAATTTAGTAAATGCGTGCAAAAGCAATTTGCATCTTGTGAGTATGAGAACTATTATTAGTATGAGAACTCCCCTCTTCTATTATTTTCTTATTAATAGAAGTTCTATTATTATTATTATTTATTTATTTATTTATTTTGTATCTAGTTATTTTATCACATTTTTATTTATCTATTTATTTTCTAAAACCTTCTTGT
>JANQAP020000518.1:979867-998199 GCA_026874005.2 Erythroxylum coriaceum
AAGTAATAATAATAATTTAATTAATTATATTGTAATTATTTCATCGTAATTAAAAAATTACAAATACACTTAAAATAGATATTGATACAATTATAAAATAATTAATGAATTATATATTTCCAATCATATTATACTGCAGGGGCATTTTCGTCATTGATACTGTTTTCATATTCTGTTCACTGCAACCAAACACGTTTCTGTCCTCAAGACAGAGACAGTTTTTTCTGTTTTGCCCATCACAACCAAACACCTCACTGTCTCTAATTTTTGTTCTGTTCTATCTCCAAATTTTCATTCCGTTCTGTCTCTACATATTGGAGACAGTAACCAATTGCAGCGTTAGTGCATGATCGTGGCTAGTTTATCTGCTCTCTGTAATGATCGTGGCTGAATCTCCAAGATCGTGGCCCTAGGATCAAGCTTCTGTCAAGATTGTGGCCCTGCGTTATTTCTCGGATCTTCTTTAATTATCCTCCGAATGCCCTTGATGGTTTCTCCTTCATGAATGGCTCTCCAAACTTTGTCAAACTTCTTCCTTTTAGCATATATTTGTGTTCACTCCTTTAATCTATATGTAAACACAAGATGAACACAAATTGAGTATTTAATCATAACAATAGGATTGAAAAGACATTGAAATGCATAAGAAAATATAAGATGATTCAATCCTATCAAATACCCCCACATTTGAACTATTGCTTGTCTTTAAGCAGTTTAAAAATAACCAAGATATTCAGTCAATTTTATTTCAAAGAAGATCGAGTATATGCAATCCTTCAAACTTTGATAAACTCAAGTATCGAACTACTACATATAATCTTTTCATCAATGCACATAATCAAAGTCAAAGGTAGACACCAATGATCAAAGGTAAAATAAAACTAAAATGGATTTTCCTCATAATGTTCACTCATTTCACTCAAGTTTTTAAGGTCGATGTTTCACTCAATACTCCCTCTAAGACACTACACTACCATAGGCTTGCAAAGTCACCAATTCTCTACCACATAGATTACATGTTATCATGGATCAAAAAAAGGCTTTTACTAAGGTTTTTAATGGGGTTTGGGTTAAGGCAAGGCAAAAAGGTTAAAGGGTAAGTCACAAGTATTAACAAAGTGTTAAGTAAGAAGGGACAACCAAACACAAATTCTTAGATATGCATATAAATACCACGAATTACAATTACTCATTATTAACTAATGCTACTATGTTTCCTTCAATAGTAGAAACAAAGACGCTTTTAATCAATAATGCTAAAAACAAAGATGTTTTTCTTTTTCTTTTTTCCCTTTCTTTTTCTTTTTCTTTTTTTTGAATAACACTAAAACAATAAGGAAATAATAGCAGCACAAATCAATAAAACATGAGTAAAAGTGCCTCTCAAAACATCTCAGAATTGAATACAAAGCAAAAATCCTTAAATTATATACATCAAATGCTCACTCATTACATCATTAAACTTATGATAAGGTAAGGCTAATAGCTTTTTCGGGTTTCAATGTAAGGTGATTAATTCAGAAACAAACAAAGTTCAAGGCTGAAAGGGGTTGGCAAGGGGAAAATGAGATGGTGGGTCATTTAAGTTAAGGGTTTAAAACAAAAAAGGCCTTAATCATTTCCATAATGCATGCATCTCGTAGTTTCAAACTGGTTCAATGCAAGTTCTTAAGATAATCTTCCTAGAGGAGCATCACATACAATAAAGAAATATAATAACTATGAATTGTAGTCATATAGGCTCAAAACCTCGTATGTGCTTATATGAAAATCCATCAAAATTTCGTACATTACCTAATCACTCTAAGTATCAAATTATTGACTGAGTTTATGCAACTAACTACTTCAATCAATCCATATGATTCACCTTCCACTCAAGCTGCCTAATTCAAATTCAAGCACACAACTCAATTCTTAGTCCAACTACCATGACATAATGACATGGTTTAACATTCATCACAGTTTAAATGCAAAAAAGAAAAAATTTAAACTGGCCCCACCCGCACACTTAAATGGGACATTATCCCTAATGTCCTAAAATCAATACAAACACAAGGGGGGGAGAATAGAAGTACTCCCCTGGATCAAAGAGGGTTCAATGATTTGAAAGCAGAATTCACAGCTCTGGTCTTACAATCCTAAAAATAAAATAGACAAAAAGCAAATAAGGTACTCAAATGAAAGCAAACTGAAACAACAAAGAACTAAAATGAAAGGATAAGGAAAAACTAAAATGAAAGGATAAGGTTAGGGTGCCTCCCAACAAGCGCTTGGTTAAGGTCATAAGCTCGACCCCTGTGAATTGATTTTAACCAATGTATGTTGGAGCTTCAAGCTCCATCACCTCCATGTTATGAATCTAAAATCCCTCAAGGTAGGGCTTGAGACGATGTCCATTGACTTTAAACTCTTTCCTTGTCTTGGCACTTCTAATCTCCACTACTCCATGGGGATATACCTGGGTAACCTCAAGATGACCTATCTATTGGGAGCATAACTTACTTGGAAAGAGATTGAGGTGTAAATGATATAAAAGTACTTTTTGCCCCTCTACAAATGTCTTCCTAGAGATGTTGCAATCATGGAATGCCTTAGTCTTCTCCTTATAAATTCGGGCATTCTTGAATGCTTCATGTCGCAACTCTTCGAGCTCTCGCAACTATAATGGTCTATGGGAACTAATAGCTTCTGACTCTATGTTACACTTCTTGATTGCTTAATAAGCCTTGTGTTGTAGCTCCACTAGAAAAAGATGAGCAAAAACAAAAATAAAAATAACATATGAAACAATAATTAACACACACCAACTCTCCGATAGCGGTGCCAAAATTTTGATAACCTATCGCTAATTACCAAATAATAAATTCCTAACTACCAAACTATGCAGTAAATGGTGAGCTAGGGTTAAACCACAGAGAGTTGGGATGCAAATTCTATTTCAAATGTTGTAACAAAAGAAAACAAAACACCTTAAAATGATGAAGACGAGATAACTAATATGCAATGAATGTAACCAAAAAGACAAGCACAAAGCAAATTCAAAAAAGTCTAATAACAAGGTAAAGAAGTGGGTTGGAGATATCTTCAGGATTCCAGGATGTTCATTGATCCTTGAATCTAAAGAAAAGTGTACTCTCATCATGGTGTTAGCCTATGGACACGATTAAGCTCTCGAACCCTTAATTTCTTTAAAATAGGCAAAATTAATAAGCTCTAGAAATGTCGCGATCTTCACTATAACCTATAATAGCATCTATAAGTTTAATAGAAAAAATGCATTAGGTACTACAAAACAACTAACTTAGGCCACTTACTCATAAGCATGGAAGGTGTATCATAAAGATACAGGATCTTAGATTAGTTGATTAAGTATCCTGACAAATTCAACTAACCTATTGCTACTTTTGGGAATCATTATGGACTATTATGTATCACAAGCTTAACCCTAGCCTTGGGATTAGAAATTTACCTAAAGGGTGATCAAACCTATAAGTAATTCCTAATTCATGACATTTATCTTAAATCCCAAACCAACCTAGACCTATAAGCACCAATTTAAGACAAATTCAACTCCATTCTTACAATTTCCATCCCTTCATCCTTATAATATCTCCAAACCCCTAAGTAGTGTAGCCACACATGTTCATATTAAACACAATTGATATTAAATAAACAAAACCCATACTTAATCAAATAAAACAAAGGTTGGAAATTATAAATGAAGTGATATAAACTGAAATTCAACACTAACTTAATAGAAATCAAAACTCTTTATGCTAACAAATGACTAATCATAACCCAAATTACAAACTCTAAAATAATTGTATCAAAATGAAAATTTCAGCACACACAACTTGGACAAAAACCCGAATTAATTGATCATGAATCTAAGAACATGCATAAATCCTAACTATTAAGCACAAATTAATCAAGAGCATCATAAATAAGCAAAAACCCATATCATATACCATTAAATATTCAAATGCCCATCAAATTCAGATCTGAAAAAGCACATAGATAAATTCAAACAACCAAGATTAAAGCTGGAAAATTGAAGGAATAAACATTCATTGATATAACCTAAAGATTCCTTATAAAATTCATGAGTTTCAACTATAAAATCCATCAAACATTCATGCTAAATATTCTGGCACATATAAAAATGTGATTAACATTATGAAAGCTCTAAAACAATGGAATGGATAGATTAAGACATATGAAAATAAAGCATTTAAAATGAAATAAACTAACTAAACATAAAGAAAATAACAAAAACTTCTCTGCTCTTTCCTTCTCTCTTCTTGAAGTTTTCCAAAAGTGGCATATTTTGAGAGTCTTTTTCTCTTCTTGGAGTTTTTCTAAAAGTGGCAAAATGGAGGCTACTCTTCTAGGTCCTCTCCTCTTTCTTTTTGTAGTATGTTCCATTTAGGGTAAAACCTAGGATTTTTCTGTGCCTCAAAAGTCGAAAAAGCCCCTCAAAAATTTAAATTTGGAAGGTCGTCTGTGTCTGTCTATGCAAAGTGCAATATTGTGGCTAGTTTATCTGCTCTTTGCCACGATCATAGCTAACTCCCCACGATCATGGCCCTATGCTCAAGCTTCTGTCACGATTGTGGCTGACTCCCCATGATTTTGGCCCTGGGATCAAATTTCTGTCATGATCGTCGCCCTGGTATATTTCCCGGGTCTTCTCCTATTCTCCTCCGAATGCCCTTGATGGTTTCTCCTCCATGGATGGCGCTCCAAACTTTGTCAAACTTCTTCCTTTTAGCATATATTTGTGTTCACTCCTTTAATCTATATGTAGACATAAGATGAACATAAATTGAGTATTTAAACACAACAATAGGATTGAAAGGACACTAAAATGCATAAGAAAATATAAGATGATTCAATCCTATCACAACCACGGGAAATTTCTTCCTCTAGATCATCCATTTAAATGCAATAAAAAAATGTCATTACGAATAGGATGGTACAAATAATTCCTCCCCCTCACAAAGCTAGTGAAGAGATATTATAGGAGATTGATGAATTAAGGGTGCTGAAAGTTACAAAACTTGAAGCTGATGAAGTTAGTACAAGCATTAGTAAAAACTTTGGTTGTAGAAAAATCTTTTGGGATTTTCCATATTGGAAAACTAATATGATATGTCATAACCTAGATGTGAAGTTTATTGAAAGAAATAATTTTGCAATTTGTTCAATACCATAATAAACATTGAAGGAAGGACAAAGGATAATATAAAATCACGAGCTGATTTGAAGCCTTTTTGTAGAAGGAATGAGTTAGATAAAGATCTTCATACTGATAATTACTCGAAAGCATATTACACTTTAGATAAAAAATAAAATGAAATTTTGTGTGAATGGTTGAAAAGTTTAAAGTTTCCTAATGGATATGTTTCTAACTTGGCAAGGTGTGTGGACATGAGGAAGTACAAATTATTTGGGATGAAAAGTCATAATTGTCATGTGTTTATGCAAAGGCTAATTCCAATTGCATTTTGGGAGTTGCTATAAATAAGGTTTGGGAAGCTATAATAGAATTAAGTTTGTTTTTCAAAAGCTTAACATCATCTGAAATAAAGTTGGTTAAAATGAAAAAACGAAAAAGAGAAATTATAGTAATCTTGTGCAAATTAAAAGGGATTTTCCCTCTAAGCTTCTTTGATTATATGGAGCATCTACCCATGCATTTAACACACAAGGCTAAACGTGCTAATTTAGTTCAATAATGATGGATATATCTATTTGAGAGGTAATTATAGTAATATTTAAATTGGAGTTATAACATATTTTAATCACAGAATTGTATATCAATAGCTATTTGTAATGTAGGAATTTACATCATTTGAAAAAAAATGTGAAAAATAAGGCTAGAATTGAAGGTTTGATATGTAATGCTTATTTAGTGGAGGAAACAAGTACATTTTGTTCACATTATTTTGAGCCGTATGGGTATACAAGAGAAAGAAAAGTTCCTCGTAATGACGATGGGGAAGGAACGGGTGATGTTAATGATAACTTATCTATTTTCACATATCCTGGACGAACATATAGACGGTCAATAAGAAGAATGTTAACAGAGAAAGAAATAGAGGCTACCCATAGTTATATTTTATTGAACAGTTAAAAGGATCAACCTTTCGTGCAATAAGTTGAAGTTGATTTTCAAATTGGTTATTTGGGTTTTCAAAGTTAATGTTGTTCACAACTAAAATACATAATAATACTTTTAAATTATAAGAGGAATGGTTATGTGAGTTAATGCCTGAAAAAACATAGGATGATATCAATAAAGAAGTTGAAAGACACTTTCTTCGATGGTTTGAGAAATATGTAAGTTTTCACTTACAATTATTGAAATGGTTCAATTATCATATCAAAGTGTTCAAGTGACATTATACTATTTAATATGATTTTTTTGTAGGCCTAAAAATTATAATAAAGAACAAGTTCATATGTGATCTTGCAAAAGGACCTTTGCGAGATGTTAAATCTTATCTGGTGTATTTCGTTAATGGATACAAATTTCATACATAATATTATGGTCATAGCATGGCAACAATAAATAATGGGGTTTACATATAGAGAGAATTGATGGATTTCTATGGTAAAATTATTGAGATACTTGAATTGAGTACCCTACATTGCCAATAAAGTGGATTATGATATTTAAGTGTGACTAGTTTTGATCCAACTCCTATTGTTGGTTCAAAAGTTCACAGTTGATACAATCTAGCTAAAATCAACCATCAGAGAATATTTAGATAATTTAAACCTTTCGTGTTGGCAATGCAAGCGATCCAGGTGTATTATGTCCCTTTTCTCAGCTTACGATGAGATAAGTCAAATTGGTTGGTCTTTTGTAAAGTAAAACCTAGAGGATTTTTTGATTTACATGAAAAAGGAGAAAATAAGATAATTGAAAGTGAAACATTTCAGAAAGATGTTTATGAATTAAATGTATACGTTACATATGACGAGAATGAACCTTTGAACGATCCAAATACTGAATATGATGAAGTTTTACTAGAGAGGATAAGGAGGGTGAGAGATCTTAAGAGGAGCCTGAGTTTGATTCTAATTCTTCAGAAAAAGAAGATGATGATGATTTTGATTTACAATTAAGTGATCATGATATCGATTAATTTATGTTTGTAATAGAATATTATATGAATAAATCTATTATTACATCAATAATATATTGTTATATATTAAATTTATATTGTTCTATTACTAGAATATTTAATAAAATGTGAATTTCAGGTTAAAAATATTCCACCAAAGAGAAAATAGGATATGATGTGGCCAAGGTTAAATTCACCACAATTTGGATTTGGTTACTTTCCAGGTGAAGCATCATATGCTGTGGCTGCTACAGAATTAGGTGTTGTACCTCCAATTACTACATATCCAGATAGGGTATCACCTTTTGTACCTGCTGCTACACCATCTAGCAGCCCTACACCATCTACCATCCCTATACTGATAGAGATATCAGGGGTAAACATTGTAGCTAAAGAAGGCAACCTCCAGTTTGGAGCTAAGGGAGTAGATGGAAGAACGTACATCACAATATTCAACAATTAGTGAGTGAAAATACATGCATGATAACACCATAGGTTTATACTAAAGTTATAGGTTTTAATTTGAAAATGATCTAAAGTTGCTTATATATTAGGTTGGTTTCTTCTAGAACGTGCTCAAGAAACATAACATCCAAGTTCAAGGAGAAGATTGATCTTAAGGGTTATATATGGAAGAATGTCTCTGAGGCGACAAAGGACTTTTATTATCAAAAGTTTGAGGTATAAAAAATATATTCTTTTGTATTTTTATCCAATTAATTTTATACATTAATTAGATCAATATTGTAGGTTATAAGTACTTATAGTACGTTTTTTTTCAAAATGAATTTTTTTTGGGATTCCAAATTTGACGTGTTAATTTATAAAATATGGGAGAGACAAGCTTATACATATTATAGAGACTTTCTTGGTGTGCTACACAAAATTGGTGTACAACCTCCATATATATCTGAAGAAATATGGAGTCATTGGCAGCAGTATTGGACATCATCTAAGGCAATGTCCATTTCAGACTGCAATTCTGCCAACAGACGTGGAGGACTGGGGGGAGAGAGTTTTCCCATACAAATTGGAGGATCTATTACCCATCAGAAGCATGTATAGAAACTTGTAAGTATCTACACTTTACATTTATATTTTGATTTTTTAATTTGATGTATTTCAACTTAATTTGATATATGAAATTTGGAATGAAAATATATGTGTATTATGGAGAATGATAATGTTATAAATGTTTGGTAATATACATGGCTATACTGTTGAGTTATTTTCTTTGTTCAACAGGGGGTAAATATCATAAAACAAAGAAAACTCTGCCGAAATTTTTGAAAATTGTAGTTTACTTATAACATTTTATTTTGATGCAGGAAAAGTCTATGGGTAGGAAGCCTACACCCCATCAGTTCTTTTTGCATCTTACACTAAGAAGCATGATGGTGCGACCTTTGTCAACACTCGATGTAGAGAACTTAATGTATGTGAAATTTATGCTTTAACATTAGTTCCTAATAATTATCACTTATTAACATAAACATTGCCTCCTGATAGGACCTAATACAAGAAAGCATTCAATGATAGTCTCAGCACTCTGAAACTATTGATGAGAGTTAGGTATATCTTGATGCAGTGGGCGGTAGTGACCATCATGGAAGGATCTTCAGCTTAGGTTTATTTGTAAACACATGCTATTCGCAATCCCTCATGTCCAATACAACTACATCTAATAGGCGGTCAACATCTAATAAGAGAGTCGTTCAGCTTGAGAGCATAGTACAGATGCTAGCAACTTAGTTGCAATAGTTGATGGAGTACATAGCCCAGCTTCGTAATGAGGTAGATGAGTTAAAGGAGAGGGGAAGCACCTCATCACAACAGTCAGACCATCCGCCTTCACCAACTACATAACTTGGTTTTGCTATTCTCAAGTCATTTGATATGAATTACATATTTATTGTTGTATATAATAATTTTTTAATTATCGATTAAGATAATTTTTACTTTATATTATCATTCAACTTATTGTTTACATAAATTAAAAGTAGAAAAAAATCATTATATTATAATTAGATAACTATAGAAATTAAATGTCAATCATAAGATTAACATTAAATTTACAACTTAAATGTATTAAAAATTTAAAAACAATATCGATGCATTTACCGACGAAATTATAATATCTGTCAGTAAATTTAGTATTAAATTTACTGACATAATAAGAACATTTCGTTGTTAAATAATTTATTGACAGAAAAACTTACCGTCGCTAAATTTTCTGACAGAACTTCAACACCTTAACTAACACTAAATTTACCTACAGAATAAGAACATTATGTTGGTAAATAATTTATTGATGGAAAAACTTACTGTCACTAAATTTTCTGATGGAACTTCAACACCTTAACTGTCGCTAAATTTACAGATGCACATACAATATTCATTGTTAAATTTACCAATGGGATACAACTGTCGCTAAATGTTCTGACAGATTTTCAATACTTTGTATTACTGACAGAAAAGAAATATTCCGTTGGTAAAGTTACCAATGGCTGTTTCTCCGAAAACTCATGAGGTCGATAATTTCTGTCGGCAAATTCGCTTACTGACAGAAAATCTTCACATTTTGTTGGTAATTTCTATCGCTAAACACCCATTTTCTTATAGTGTATGAATATTTAGAAGGAGTAAAAGACAAAGAACCAATTTTTAATTATTACCTCTCTTATAAGTGCATAAGGTAAAACAATATATAAATAAATTCTCATGATTATGGGTTAAGTTTATTGGGCCAAAAATAAAATGAAAAAAATAATTATTCTTAATTTATGTCTCTTAAATCTATTATCAACATAAATCTTTAGTACCAATATTATTTATATCCCTTGAATTATTTTTAATATCATTAATAAGTTTATCCTTGTTATCACCATCATTATTATTCTTATTGTCAAATTAATAAATATAATAAACTTGATTTGCATTTCCAACTATGATTAGCTAATTATGCCCTTAAAAGTGGATATATGAAGTTAAAGATATGAGTTCGTCTTATCAATAAAAAACTATTATTCATGACAGATGTTTATTTTATGTTTGAATAGATTTACGGGAACTTTAATGTAAACAAGATATTTCTATTAAAAATATACACAGGACATTTTACCAACCTTTTATTGAATATTAATTCTTGATATTTATGCTTATAAGTGTATCCTTAAATATATAATAAAAATGTTAGTTTATATTTTCATAGTCAATTAGTTGGTTATAATTTATATATGATATTAATAATTTATTCAATAAAGGTATTGTTTATCTTTATATGTTTTATTAATAAATTTTAATGCTTAATATTAAAAGTGAAATAATTTTGAGATTCAAATTATAATTAGGCATTATTTTTAAGTATAATTCCAATTAAGATAAAATATTGATGGAATGATAAAATAGACTCATTATATTTCTTTCTTATAAACAACACAATTAATATGATAAATTAAATTATAATGATATTTAAACAAATATGCGGGTGCTTATTTGAGAATAAATTTATTGAATTGACCCGAAAATAAAGATGCTAATGTTCTCATTATGATGGATGTATAACTGATTATTTGACTTGAGATTATCAAAGCACTCATATGAGAATTGTTATGTTTTGATGTTATTTATTATCTATTTTATTTAGTATAGTTTATTTAATAATACTTGTATATAATATAAACAATATGAAGATAATTGAGTAAGTCAATAAATGATTCATCACCTTAAATTAATTACGAAGAATGTTCTATTGTTCTTAATTAGTAGTGATTTAAGAATTTTTTGGCCATAACGAATTGATATTTGCCAAGATTGTTTTCAAATAGAAAATATATATTAATTACTAATTATTAAGAATGAAATGGATGGATTTTAATAAAGTAAATAATAATTTCATACTTTACGCCAAATTGGAACATTGGATGACAAAATGATTAAATTATATTTTATAACTAAGCATGAATAGGTTAACACGCTGAAACAACGTTTCTGGTGGATAGTGATGAAAAAGCAAGTGGCTGAATATGTGGCTAAGTGTTTAACTTACCAACAGATTAATGCAAAGCATCAGGCTCCGGTTGGTAAGTTATAGTCTTTGCCTACTCTGGACTGGAAATGGGAGAGAACCACGATGGATTTTATTTCCTCAGCAACATGATGCCAATTAGGTCATTGTTGATAGATTGACCAAATCGACTCATTTCTTGCCAGTGAGAGAGAATAACTCACTAGATCAGTTAGCTCGGAGATATGTGAATGAAGAAGTGAGATTACATGGGGTTCCAATGTCCATTGTATTGGACAGGGATCTTAGATTTAACTCGAGATTTTAAGGTAGCTTATAGACAACTTTAGGTATAAAGCTAAATTTTAGTACTGCATTTCATCCTCATATAGATGGACAGAGTAAAAGGACAATTAATAATATTGAAGATATGTTTAGAGCTTGTGTTTTGGAGTTTCAAGGAGCATGGGATCAGTATGTAGCTATTATCGAATTTGCTTATAATAATCAATATCACAATAGTATTGATATGGCTCCATATAAGGCGTTATATGATAAAAAGTGTCGTTCACCTTTATATTGAGATAAAGAGGGTCTAGAGCTTGTTGAAGGCCCATAACTGATTCAGGATACTGTTGAGAAAGTGAAACTGATCCAAAATCAAATTAAAACAGCACAAGATAGACAGAAGAGTTATGTAGATCAACATAGGAGAGATATAGAGTACCAGGTTGGAGATAAAGCATTTCTAAGAGTATCACCTTAGCGAGGTGTGCTGAGGTTCGGTAAAAAAGGTAAGCTCAGCCCTAGGTACATTAGGTCATATGAGATTATTGAGAGAGTTGGACCATTGACTTATAAGTTAGCCTTACCTTTTGAAATGGCTCAGATATATAATATGTTTCATGTGAGTATACTTAGAAGATATCGGTTGGATCCTACTCATATGATACCGACTCAAGAGATTGAGGTTTTGAATAATCTAAGTTATATTGAAGAACCAGTTAAGATAATTGGCTATCAAAATAAGCAATTGAGAAATCGAGTGATCTCATTAGTGAAAGTTCTTTGGAGAAATCATTCAAGTGAAGAAGCTACATAGGAAATGGAAGAGAAAATGGGACGACAATACCCTTACCTATTTGATCATTTAGGTAAGAATTTCGAGGATGAAATTTCTTAAGGGGGAGAATTGTAATATCTTGTCTTCCGATACATGCTTAGGGTTAGAACCCTAAATCAAACATTGCATATACATGCATAACATTAGCATTCATACACGAATATTGATATTTGTACACATTGCAAGTTAACATATGCACTCATTTGACATATGCGGGGGTATGAAAGATGTTAAGTGAACATGATGTAAATTATGAATTGATATGGCTTGAATTTTGGTATGATTGGATTTCAATTGGTAAATTGGAATTGAATGTTATTGATTGAGAGATTAATGAATTAATATGCACATTTGGTCTAGGGCAAATGTCAAATGGTAGGATAAATTGATACAGGAAAAATTAGGGTGACTAAGGCTAAAAATTGAGTGACATTTGGCATTGTTAAATGTATGACAAATGGACTAGTAAATAAATGACAATTGGACCAATTCTTATGTGACATATGGACCAATATTGGAGTGACATGTGAATTGACTAAAAGGTAAGAAATGGTAGCATTATGATTGGATTAATGGTAGCCTAATTGTTGAACAAATGGTTAGCATCCTTTAAGACGTATGTCATTATAAGTTAATGCCACCTAGCTAGCTTATTGATGTGGCAAATTCTAGCACCTAAGTTTCTGTTTCCTTCCTTGTTTTCTTCAGTGGAATTGCTTTAGCTTTTCCTCTGAAATTTTCTTGAACCCTAGCCAATTTGTTGCATGAAAACTACACTAAATCCTTCACCAAATTGCCAAGAAAACTAGCTGAATGTGATCTTCATTTTGTTGGCCGAAAATCATCTTGCTTTGACCATAAGTTTGTGTTGATTTAGCTTGCTTGGAGACTTGATTTAATCTGAAGTTTTGTGTTGAATTGGAAGCCTAATAGGTAAGTAACAATATGAGTTTTATGGCATGTTAAATGGTATAGGAATGATGCTTGAATTTGAATGAAATGCCTAAGATATTGGTGATGATATGTGCTGGAAAAATGATCCTTGTATGATAATTTCTGGTTTGGTTTTGATGTGTGGAAGTTATTGATTTGTAAGTTAATGAATGATTTTTTTTGAATTGGTTTTGGATATGAATTTGATGTAGAATTGAGGCAAGAATAAGGTGGAATTGAAGGGGAGTTGATGAACTATGGTGAAGGAGTGTTTAAGGTGTATGACGTGAGTTAATTGTAGTGGTTCCACTAAACAAACATCGGTATTTTAGCCATAACTTGAATTGTAGATATCCAAATGGGGTGACTTTAATTGTAGATTAAACAAAATACATATGTCTACAATTATCATGAAGGAATAGAATTTTACATCTGTCTTTAAGCTTGAAGTTGAGTTTTAGTTACTGTCACTGTTAAAGAACAGTCTGTAGTATTTTGGGTATAACTCTAGGAATAATGAACTAAATTGTATGAACTTTAGTTTATTAGAAACTTAAGACATAGAGGAATATGTGTTTAGAAGAAAATATTACCTAGAAACCTTAGTTTCTATGTCAGAATGGCCATACACAACCAACCCGAAACTCATCCTGAGAAAATCTAGAAAACTAATGAAGGAAATGGATGGGGACTTTCAAATAACCCATCCTATGATCGTGGCATGCCATACACGATCGTGGTAATGGCATGGAAGTAAATAAAATGTTCTTTTGTGTGATGTTTGAACTAATTAAGATAAGGTACTTAACTATAATGTATTTGGACTTGATTAAGGTTTAAAATGAACATAATTTGATGTTGGAAAAGTTGGTTAAATGTGTGATAAGTTTTGATTGATAATTGATGTTATACTTTAAAGAAAAGAATGTTTGATAACAATTCATCTAAGTTTGGAATGAAGGAGTGTTAAAGGAATGAAGATATTCATATGAATGTAAATGTATTCCAAAAGATATTAATAATGCATTAGGAATGAATGAATGAGAATTAGGAATTATGTGAAATATTTGTAATGGTAGAAAAGAGTTAGTAAATGTATGGTTAATGAATTGAGCATGATCAAGTCTACTTAAGGTCTTAACCTAAATGCAAAACAGACATATCTAAGTGACAATATGTGAATGATTATAAATTATGATTAAGGAAACATACCCGGGATAGTCATTAGGCATGCATTGAACATGGCACATATATGTATGTGCATAATTGAATATGTATTTGTTTGATCATGATAGTAATGTATAGAATGTATGTGTATTTAGATGCTCAAGTCGATTGCCATCGATAAGACATTGCTAGACCATCTAGGTAATAGCATATACGGGAGCGTACTGTAAGTCAACCTAGATGATATCACTAGGATTGATTTATTTCTGTTTCTGTTTAATTCCTATATATTGAACTGTTAATGTCTTGATTGTGAAATTCTGGACTTTAGGTCCGAGGAGAATGATATTTGGGAATGTATTGAAAGTGTTTTGTTTGCATCTGAATTCAAAATGATATCTGTTTGCATCAGAATTCTGAATGATTTTTAAATACTTAATGAAAGTTAAATGCCGGACTGAGGTCTGGATGAATTTGAGATTCTGTCTATGCATCATAAATAATTGTTATCGATGGCATATTTTACGGTTTGATGCATTACATTAAATGCATGACCAGATAAAGGTGTTGTGGCTATAGTAGCTAGTCTGAAAGAGCTTTAAGCTCAGAATTCTACACGTAAAGCTCTGCTCTGTGATTTTTATATCTGATTGAACCCAATACGGGTCAATATCTGTATTTGTATCTGAAGGCACTCGGTCACAATAAATAATAACATGAGTGGAGTTCATCAGCGTTTGTATTAGTACATGATTATGAACTATATGATTATGAAAATACTTCTGAATTGTGATAATAGTGTGATATGCCTCACTTGTGTAGTTTTGATAAAATGAGCAATTGAGATAGATGATGATGTTACCTGAAAAGATGCTATGATTTGTTGAAATGAAGACTATTGTGTATTTAGTTTATATCTATTATGTTTGAGGTGTTGAATGAGTGAGATCATCAATGATGGTTCACTCACTAAGTTTGCAAAACTCATCAAAATTGCAACGTGACTTTTTAGGTACAAGACAGGAGACCTAATTCCTAAGGTATTCTAGGGGATCGATTTGGATTAAGATATGACTTAAAGGTCTATTAGCTAGGATCTGAGGAGTTATAATTATGTTTAAGTAGTTTTCTTTATATGTATATCTTCTGTATAAAGAGAGATATTTATGATAATGTAAATATTTGTTAAATAAAAGTACTGTTACAATGTAACTTTTGTTAATGTATGAAATGAGGAGTTAAGTTTTAAGTCTTCTGTTATTCTGTATGATGTCATATAAGTGATTATGATTACTCTAACATGCCATTGACATAAGATATCTACTTGAATATCCTCTGGATGTTCAGATATATATACTCTATGGTAGTAGGGTGTTACAATTTTGGTATTAGAGCATGGTTTGGCATTATAGGGCTATATAAGGACATTTAGTCATGATAAATAGTGAGAGATTCAAAAATTGATCACAACTATTTTTGTTATAGTTCATCTACTATAAGCGATCAAGTTAGAGAGTCAGTTGACATAGAGTTTGTAGGAGCCAATAGAGAGTCTCCTATACCTGAGTTTGCATAAATGCCTCGGAGAATCCCTGAGAGAAGGGAAAGGAGATATGATAAATTGAGAAAACAGGGGGTTGTGGACTTGTACAGAAGTACAGACCCTGCTGAGGCGGAATGATGGTTGGAGAGAACTAAAAGAGTGTTCGATCAAATGGGTTGCAAGTTAGATGAGAGATTTGATTATACAGTCTCACTTCTGCAAGATCTAGCATATCAGTAGTGGAAACTATTCCAGGCAATGCCACCAGGCATTGTAGTTTGACATAGGAGGATTTCCTAAAGGTGTTTCGAGAGAACTATATGCCCAAGATTTATTTAGATCTGAAGATGAAGGATTTTTTGGATCTGAAGCAGAAAAGTCTGATAGTAGCTAAATATGAGATCTGATTTAATGATTTAATAGGGAATGCAATTGCATTAATCCCAACTGAGGAGGACAAGTGTAGGAGGTCTGAAGATGGGTTGAACATGGAAATCAGAACGAGGCTAGCCATTTATTATTTGGGTAGTTTTACAGAACTACGAACGGCCTCGAGTAGAATTGAACAGTTATTAAAGGATGGTCAGGGAGAGTATAGACAAGAGCCTAGAGTGAAGAGACAGAGTGAATCTTAGGCTAATTCTGGCAGAAGCTTCAGTAAGCGCTAAAGCTAATCGTTTCTATTCTAGAGTAGATCGAGACAATCGGGGTTTCAACCGAGAGGTGGATTTGTCTAGGCCTGTAGAGGTAGAGGACAAGTGCCCTCCTAGCTGTCCCAACAGATGCCTGAGCGTGAGCATTATGGTAAGAAGCATGGTGAAGAGTGTAGGAGATTATCAGGAGCTTGCTTCCAATGTGGCTCTGTTGAACATCAAATCAGAGATTGTCCCTAGACTTTAGGAGCACAATTTGAAATGAGAGAAGGAACACTGACTGAGACAATGGTCTAGTAGAGTAGAGCTACTAGATCAGTACAGAGAGGCAGAGGTAGAGACAGAGCACAATCAGTAGGACCTAGTGTTAGGACTGAGGTGCGGAGTAACTAGCCGTAGTGTCAGGCCAAGGTTTAAGCCATTACCAGACAAGAGGCGTAGAACTCCATAAATGTGGTAACAAGTGTGTTGAAGCAGTGATGAAGTGCAAAGCTCTGAAAAATGTGTCTAAGATATGGAGTTTCCTGGATTAGTTGGATACTACAGGAGATTTATCTAGGGGTTCTCACTGATCTCAACCCCTTTGATAAAACTTCTGAGGAAGAATGTGCCTTTTAGATGGAATGTTGAAGGTCAGAAAAGTTTTAAGGAGCTAAAGCATCAATTAACTACAACATCCGTGTTAGCTATTCCATCTGGAACAGGAGGGTAAGTAGTGTAAAGTGATGCTTCACACTAGGGATTAAGATGTGTGTTGAAGCAGCATGGCAGAGTGATAGCATATGCATCGAGACAATTGAGGTCTCATGAGTTTAATTATCCGGTATATGATTTAGAGCTTATTGTAGTAGTACTTGCTTTGAAGATTTGGAGACACTACTTGTATGGTGAAACTTTTCAGGTATTCACTGATCATAAAAGTTTGAAATATCTGTTGAGCCAAAAACAGTTGAATATGAGACAGAGGAGATGGATTGAAATGTTGAAAGATTATGTTTGTACAATTGAATATCATCTGGGAAAAGCTAATGTAGTAGCAGATGCATTAAACAGGAAGTCCAATAACATTGTGGCTCAAGTACAGTTATCAAAGTTACCTAACCTAGTGCAATTTAGAGCATTAAATGTTGAACTAAATTTGGGATAGAATGAGGCATTGATAGCTACACTGAAGCTAAGACCAATGCTATATGAGAGAATTAGAAACGCTCAAGGTAAAGATCCCGAGTTAGTGAAATTAATTGAGAAGTTGAAAGTGAATCCAAATTTTGAATTTGAATTGAGAGATAAGACATTATGGTTGAAATAGAGGTTGTGTGTTCCTGATGTCGATGATCTGAGGAAGGTGATTTTGGAGGAAGCATATGTAGCAACCTATGCTGTGCATCCTGATACGACCAAGATGTATAACAAGCTAAAACAACATTTCTAATGGCCAGGGATGACAAAGAAAGTGGCTGAATATATGGCTAAGTGCTTAACTTGCCAACAGATTAAGGTAGAGCATCAGGCTCTGGTTGGTAAGTTACAGTCTTTGTTTATTCCAGAGTGGAAATAGGAAAGAATCACTGTAACACCCCCTTACTGTAGGGTACGCATTGGGACGCCCGCAGGTCATTCCAGTACATATCCCATGATAAGGGAGCGCTACGTGCGATCACTACAGTCACTCCACATGGCATCACATTAATTTGAATAATAAAGCATTAATTGGAAACCACAATATTTTTAAAATCAACTCTCTTCCTCATTTCATTGATCAAAATCAAAAGTT
>JANQAP020000518.1:1004606-1018312 GCA_026874005.2 Erythroxylum coriaceum
TATACATGAATGTGCATAATTGAATTCATAATTGTGCACAATAATGATATGTGTTTGTATTAAATGTTTTAGAGGAAGCCATCGAGCGACCGATTCCAAATATTGCCGAGATGTTGAGGCAATAAGCAATAAGGGAGTTTTGTAAGTAATTTTAGATGGTAATCTTTGTAAGTAATTTAGACGGTAAATTTTGTGAGTAATCTTACATGGTCACACCTTACTTTGTTCTGCTTGTTGAATTCGATTTATGTTGATTGTGTTGGAATTCTAGACAATGATTGTCCGAGGCGTTTGATGTATGTTTATATCATTGGAAGTGCTACTTACATATGAATATGATTGACTAGTTGCTTTGCACATGAAATGTCTGTAATGACTTTGTTTTGTTTTAAAACTGTTGTGTCCTAGTTGTGGGTAAATAGGCATACCTAGAAGGGTATGCAGCTGCTTTCGTGACACTTCGGTGTCTTCTGTTATTGACACTTCGGTGTCTTCTGTTATTGACACTTCGGTGTCTTCTGATATTGGCACTTAGGTGTTGAGACTTCGGTCTCTTCTGAGACACTTCGGTGTCGAGACTTCGATCTCTTTTGTATAAGTCCCGTTACCCACTTCTGTTAATGGATTAGTAGTTATTTGTTTTTATGATTCTGACATATGTTTGATTATGACTTAAACATTATTGTGTTCGGATTCTGAAGGGTTATACCCTCTTGTGATGTTTAGTTATGTTAATTATAAAGTTTGTTCTGAAATACTTTATGTCTGATTTATTATATAATGCATGTATATACTGTTACATGATTCAATATGCTAAGTTGTCAGTTTATCCATAGATTAGTTATTACTCACTAAGCTATATGCTTAGCACGGTGGATTTGCCCCGTGTAGGTTCTGAAAGAGGGATGTAGGAACTGGGACAAGACATCCGCAATGGCTAAAGGAGTCTAATTTTTGTTTTGTTCACATGTATTTTGAGATTGTTTTTGGACTTGTATATGATATCTATAACTCATGAATTTTTATTTTGATGGGTTGTAATAACCTTAATTCAGGTTGCTTTTGGAAATTTTAACATGCGATGTATGTTTGTTGAGATTCTGGTAATGTATGTATAACATGTTTTGTACGTTTCGAAATGCTTCGTGTTCAGTGTGTTCTGTATGTATGTGGCACTCGCAATATCCTCCCAGGGGGTATTAGGGCATCACAATAAGGGAGAAGATAGGAATCCAGATGGCGCTTACAGTGCAAGATGCGAGAAATTTAGCTATGAAAGCTGAATCTATACTGAATGAGAAGCAACGGGAGTTTAAGCGCTATCCAGGTGAGAAGAGTCTAGGTGATAAAGGAAAGGAGATGGTTACTGCAAACCCTACGAGGAGTAGTGTTGGTAAGGGAAGCACTAATGGCAGAAGCTCAAACAAAGTAGCTCCAACAACTTCCAAACCTGCCAATTCGTATACTAAACTAGCCCCATCAAAGTGTTACAGGTGCGGCAAGCTAGGACACAAATCTAATGAGTGTCCAAAAAGGAAAGCAGTAAACATGGTGGAACAACAAGAAGAAAAAGATTAAGAGGAAGTGTGCGGACTAGAAGGTGATGGTTGGGAACAGCAGGAAAAAGAGAAGGAGGAGACGTATGTGTGTGTCATCAGAAGATTGATGATATCTCACAAAGAACATGGTGATTTGCAAAGACATAAGCTCTTCCATACGAGGTGTTTGGTGCTAGGAGTCAGGAAAATATTATAAGTGTAGCTACTATGAAGAAGTTAAAGTTGACTACCGAGCCACATCCAGATCCTTATAGTGTTGGTTGGATCAAGGAGGTTGGACAGATTCTGGTTAAAGAATGATGTAAAGTGACTTTCTCTATTGGAAAGTATCAGGTTGAGCACTATTGTGACGTATTAGAGATGGATGCATGTCAGATCCTGTTGGGAAGACCATGGCAGTTTGATGTAGATGCGATTCATTCAGGAAGGAAAAATACATACCATTTTGTAAAAGATGACATAAAGTATACTTTAGTACCTATCAGTGACGTGAAGTCTCACGGAAAGATCCAGAAGCCTTTGTTACAGATAGAGAATAATCGAGGCAAATTTATTAGTGAGATGAAGGAAACAAAAGAGGTGCATCTGTTACTACTTAAAGGGGAAGAGCTAGTAGAAAGCAAGCCCGAGCCTGTGTTACCTCAAGAAGTGCAATCTATACTGGAGGAGTTTACAGATGTGACTCCAGAGGACTTACCAAAGGGATTACCACCTATGTGTGATATTTAGCACCATATTGACTTGGTTCCAGGAGCCAGCTTGCCTAATCTGCCTCATTACAGGATGATCCCAAAAGAGAATGAGATTCTACGGGAGAAAGTAAAGGAGTTGATAAGTAAAGGCCATATTCGGGAGAGTATGATTCCATGTATAGTGCCAGCATTACTTAAGGCAAAGAAGGATGGGAGTTGGAGGATGTGCGTTGACAGTAGAGTGACCAACAAAATTACTATTGGCTATAAATTTCCCATTCCCAGACTTAATGATATGGTGGATCAACTGAGTGGAGCCATTATTTTCTCTAAAATTGATCTTTGGAGTGGATACCACCAAATAAGAATAAGGTCGGGAGATGAGTGGAAAACAGCCTTCAAAACAAGGGATGGCTTATATGAGTGGTTGGTCATGCCTTTCGAATTATCCAACGCAGCTAGCACTTTTATGCGTCTTATGAATCAAGTGTTGCGACCTTTCATCGGTAAGTTTGTGGTTGTTTATTTTGATGATATTCTTATCTACAGTAGATCTATTGAAGAGCATGTGGGACATTTAAGGCATGTATTTAAGGCCTTAAGAGAAAATCAATTATATGCCAACTTGAAGAAATGCTTATTTATGTTAGAGAGTTTGCTATTCCTCGGATATGTTGTGGGAAAAGATGGCATCCAAGTGGATGAAGATAAAGTAAAGGCTATTAGAAATTGGCCTACACCGAGAACCGTTGGAGATGTGAGGAGTTTTCATGGTTTGGCGATGTTCTATAGAAGATTTATTAAGAATTTCAGCAGCATTGTAGCTCCTATTATAGACTGTCTAAAGAAAGGGAAGTTTAGATGGGAAGAAGAGCAAGAACAAAGCTTCGCCCTTGTCAAGGAGAAACTGTGTACAACACCGATCCTAGCCCTACCAGACTTTGAAAAGTTATTTGAAGTGGAGTGTGATGCGAGTGGGATAGGTATCGGGGCAGTATTATCCTAAGAGAAAAGGCCTATAGCATACTTCAATGAGAAACTAAGCGATGCAAGGCAAAAATGGGCTACCTATGATAAGGAGTTCTATGCCATTGTGAGGGCTTTGAAGACATGGGAGCACTACTTAATTGGAAAGGACTTTATTCTTTATACCGATCACCAAGCATTGAAGTATTTGGGAAGTCAGAAGCAGTTGAGGACCAAGATGCATGCTAGATGGTCTGCTTATATTGACAAGTTCCCATATAAACTTGTACATAAAGCTGGAAGAAACAATGTAGTGGCAAACGCGTTGAGTCGACGAGTAGCCATGATCAGAACGCTAACAGTTGAGATTGAAGGTTTTGAATACTTGAAAGACTTATATGTTGATGATGAAGACTTCAAAGGAATATGGTAAACTTGTCAAGGAGAGAAGCCGTATAAAGACTACTACATTCATGATGGATTCCTTATGAGAGGTAACCAACTATGCCTCCCGCGGACATCAATGAGGGAGAAAGTAATTAGAGACTTACACGGACGAGGGTTAGCTGGACACTTGGGCAGAGACAAGACACTTGAAGAGGTACGTAAAAGGTATTTTTGGCCTAAATTGAGTAGAGACGTTGTTTCTATTGTTTCTAGGTGCCAGATTTGCCAAACTTATAAAGTTCATGCATCAAATGCAGGTTTATACATGCCATTACCTGTGCCTGACAATATTTGGGAAGACCTTTCCATGGACTTTGTACTGGGTTTACTAAGAATGCAAAGGGGCATGGATTCTGTTTTCGTGGTGGTCGAGAGATTTTCTAAGATGGCGCACTTTTTACCATGTAAGAAGACAACAGATGCGATAGCTATTGCTAAACTGTTCTTCCGAGAGGTGGTGAGGCTTCATGGGGTTCCAAAATCAATTACCTCAGATAGAGACACTAAATTTCTGAGTCACTTCTGGAGAACTTTGTGGGTTATGTTTGATTCATCTTTGAAATATAGTAGCACAGCTCACCCACAGATTGATGGACAGATTGAACTGGTGAATAGGACTCTGGGTAATTTAATGCAATGTATTTGTCATGACAAGCCAAAGAATTGGGATTTCCTTATTGTACAAGCTGAGTTTGCCTACAACAATGCTATTCATAACTCTATCGGACGATCTACATTTTCTGTGGTTTACATTAAGGTACCAAATCATGCACTAGACCTTATTTAGTTACCTAAAAATGTTAACATCCATGCAAGTGCAATCAAGTTTGCTAAAGAAACCTAAGAAATACAAGTCGAGGTGAAGGAACGACTTGAAAAAGTAAGGAACGACTTGAAAAAGCTAATGCGAAGTATAAGGCTAATGTGGACCCTTATAGGAAGAATCAAGTGTTTAAGGTGGGAGATGAAGTAATGGTGTTTATGAATAAAAAGCGGATTACTAAACATCACCACAAATTGAAGGCCAAGAAGTATGGTCCATTCAAGATTGTGAAGAAAATTAATGACAATGCATATGTCATTTAGTTACCTTCGTGGATGGGTAACATCAACCCAACCTTTAATGTTTCGGATATTTATCCTTATTTACCGGAGAGCAAGTTAGGTTATCCAGAGCATAACTCGAGGTCGAGTTTTTTACAAGTGGAGGGGACTGACGCAGAGCTTTAAGCTTTAATAATTATTTATTTAATTATTGTGTTTTATTTTTATTAGAACTATAATGACGTTTTTATCCTTATTATTAGGTTTTAGGTCATTATAACTCATATAAATACTTCTTTATTGTATTGCGGAAGAACCTTTTGCCTATTTTCAATCGAAATACTCTATTTCTCTTAAGGTTTTCGTTTGCCTTTTTGAGCTCTTTGTAGATCTTGGATTAGATCTGCGTTTTCTGTACTCCTGGATTAGAGTACTATGTTTCCGCACTGCGTCAAGATGCCCGTAATTTTGAGTTAACCATCGCATTAATTAATGAACTTTCTGAAACTATTTTGCTCGATGTATAAAAACAAGAATCATTTTTCTTAAACTTGCAACCATAAGTCATACATTTAGAGGATTTTGAGAGTAGTGTAATATTTTAGTCAAATCATCATTGTGGCATAAAGTATTATGACTAATGAGATTAGTTATTGCTTTTGAAGCTGATATCATTTTTGTTATCTTAATGTCGATTATCATGTTCAAGTTGCTTTATCATTCCAGTTAATCCTCTCAAATTTGAATCTATTTTGATTAGATTTTGAACTAAAATAAAATATTATTTTAACATTTTAACCAAATGGATTTGGATTAACTCTTTCAATAATAACAATAACAATAAGATCCCATCAAAAATTTTGGTAAGACGTGAAAGTTGAAAAAGTTTAGAAGTATACAGCATTATATATTTCTAACTAATAGAAGGACTATTTTCGATCAACTGTTCTAAGACCGGGTCAATTCAAGCCCCCATCTGTGTATGTTGATTTTGTGAACATTTTCTTTATTTTTCAATTTGAAAGAACTAAGAAGCAATAAATTTGATAGTACAAAAGCCTATTCAAGGAAGCGTAGATTGAGGCTTGTTGCATACGTTGATTTTGTGAGCATTTCCTTTTTTTTTTCAATTTGAAAGAAGCATTAAATTTGATAGTACAAAAGCTTATTTGAGGAAACTGCGTATGTTGATTTTGTGAGCATTTCCTTTTATTTTTCAATTTGAAATAAGCATTAAATCTGTTTTTATTTTTCAATTTAGAAGAAGCATTAAATCTAATAGTACAAAAGGCTATTTGAGGAAGCGTAGACCGAGTGTTGTTGGGTATGTTGATTTTGTGAATATTTCCTTTTATTTTTCAATTTGAAAGAAACATTAAATTTGATATTACAAAAGCTTATTTAAGGAAGCGTAGATTGAAGCTTGTTGCGTACATTGATTTTGTGAGCATTTCCTTTAATTTTTCAATTTGAAAGAACCATTAAATCTGATAGTTTAAAAGCTTATTTGAGGAAGTGCAGATCGAAGCTTGTTGCATACGTTGATTTTATGAGCATTTCCTTTTATTTGTTAATTTAAAAGAAGTTTTAAATCTTACAAAAGCCTATTTGAGGAAGCACAGACCGAGGCTTATTACATACATTGATTTTGTGAGCATTTCCTTTTATTTTTCAAATTGAAAGTGACAACAGAACATCATCTAAATATTTTTTATCATATTTACATTAACTAAGCTCTTCTTTGTACCAAATCATCTTAGTTTTGATAACATCATATAAAATCTAATCATTTAGCTTAGATTGAATCAATTACAAATTGGTTCACCTTATCTCAAATTTTGTATAAATATAGTGTACGTTGTAAAGCAAAACATATTAGAAATCAATACGTTACACTTGACCCTGAATTTTTTAGATTTATTCTTCCTTTTATGGTATCAGAGCCTACCTGAGTTAAGTCCCAATTTTCATTTTCCTTTCACCTCTACTACGTTTACCATATATAAAGACAACTGTACTATATCACTATACACAAAACATCACAATGTAGATTGCAAACACCTCATTACCGATTACCAACATCACTAATTTTATTACAACAACTCCTGAAAACAAAAACTATCTCATCTGGCGAAATCAAGTCGAGGCGATAATACTTGACTATGACTTAATTAGGTATATCTATGGATACATCACTCCACCATCCAAACACAATGCATCAACTGATGATACTTCGTCACTTTTAGCAGAATTTCTAGAATGACAAAAACAGGACAAATTAGTACACATGTCTCATTGCAAGACTTACCACCACAATTGCGTCTCCTACTCTTGGCTGTGATACTGCTCGAAGTCTCTAGAAAACCCTCAAAACTCCCTTCTTCAATAAAGTATAACTCAAAGATCTCTTCTTCGCCATTTTCTTCACACCGCTCAAAAAGGCAATTCCACCATCACTAATTATCTCACAAACATTGAAACTATAGCTGAAGATCTAGCAGTCATAGGAGACCTAGTCTCATCAGCAGACCTAGTCTTCTTCACCATTAATGAACTCCCCCTAAATATGAATATTCCATCACCACAATGAAGAATAGTGAAACACCTCCTTCATTCCCTAAGTTGCGAGCAAAGTTATTACTTTACGAACAGCAATTGTTGTTCCTCCATCAAACTCTATTGGAAATGGCCTTCACTATTGAATGTGGATGTCGCCCCTTTCCTCATGGTAATGACGACAGGCCTGGTTCCTGTAACCAGCGTACCATGCATCTGGGATAAGAAGACCAAGTTAGGTCTTCTTTTAATCCAACCTAGGTTGGGCCATTACATAACTTTTTAGGCCTTTGCCCAGATCAACCAACCCAAATCTAGCTCCACACCTCCAAGACTAGCCCCTAATTCCACTTTCCAACCCAAAACCAATTTTTGACCTCCAAAACGTCAAATTTGTAAAAGATTTGGTCACATAGCTGCTATTTCTCATTTTCGCTACATGCAATCCCAAAACAAAATTTCCACTCCTTCTAACTGATCTGTTAGGATAATAACCCAAACCTTCAAGATTCTTTCTCTCTCACACATGTGGCAATGGATTTATGTGACTGATGCTTGACATAAATGACTCGCCTTTTTCTTGTCTTTTTTACGGCTATATATCCCAACTATTTCCAAATT
The DNA here is from genome assembly GCA_026874005.2 of Erythroxylum coriaceum. Lineage (NCBI taxonomy): Eukaryota > Viridiplantae > Streptophyta > Magnoliopsida > Malpighiales > Erythroxylaceae > Erythroxylum > Erythroxylum coriaceum. The sequence continues at coordinate 1,012,492 of JANQAP020000518.1, forward strand.
CCTACTTTGTGTAGGTTTTCCATCTTAGGGTTATACTACTATATAAACACCCCCTTGAGGGTCCTTTGTAACATGCATTGGTGTACTCTTCATTAGTCTTAGGGTTTGTGTGAGGGATGAAGAAAAAAATTGTAACTTTTTTTCCTTAACCTAGTGCATATTTTTAGGCTCTCTTTGTCTCGTTGGTTTTTCTTTGGGAACTCGAGTTTCTTACGTAAAAAATTATTTGTGTCCTTCTACTGTTTTTCTTTATTTACTTTATTGATTCTATTTCTTCCGTAACTATTAGCACAACAAACAAGTATCAAAGACAGGTTTGTTTCAATCAATCAAGTCTTGTCACCATGTCTCCTTCAACCAAATTCGAAATTGACAATTTCAATAAAAAAAATTAGTTTTCATATTTGGAAGGTCAAGATGTAAGTCATTCTCACACAACATGGATTGAAGAAAGCTTTGTTTGGCAAGACAAAGAAACCTTCCAATATGTCAGATGAGGATTAGGAAGAGTTGGATGAAAAAGCCTTGTCCGCTATTCAGTTATGCTTGACGCATGAAGTGCTCTAGGAAGTAGTCCATGAGACTATCACTATAGGACTTTGGTTGAAATTGGAGTCCCTTTACATGATGAAGAGTCTGGCCAACAAACTTTGTCTCAAAGAATGTCTCTTTATGCTCAAGATGTCCAAAGTTGCACCCGTCCCATCTCATCTTGACAAACTTAATTCCAATATTATTGATTTGGAAAATCTTGATGTTAAAATTAATGATGAGGATCAAGCAATGCTTCTTGCTATTTCACTACCTCATTTGGATAAGAACTTTAAAGAATTATGCTTTATGGTAACTGTGAAACTCTCTTTAGAAGAAGTTAAATTTGCTTTACTGTCTAAAGAAAAGTTTGATGCTTCCATTGAGAAGGAGGCTGACGGTTTAACAGTTAGAGGTAGAACTTTTTAGAAGGGAAAGAGCAGTAAGAGTAGTAAGAAGTCTAGATCTAAGTCTAGAGGTAGAGATGCCAATATTAATGTAAATATTGCAAGAAACTCGGACACAAGGTCTCGGACTATTATAAATTGAAAAATAAACTCGAAAAAGAAGGTAAAAATAAGGGTAATCAATATGATTTTACCCTCGAGGCTGCTGTGGTTGATTATAACTTAGGAAGTGATGCTCTTTTGGTTGTTCAAAGTGAACAAAGATCCACAAATGAATGGATCCTAAACTCCAATTGTACTTTTCTTATGTGTCCTCACAGGGATTGGCTTGCCACCTATGAAACTGCTAAGGGTGTTGTCCTTATAGGTAACAATGCATAGTGTGATGTGGTAGGGAAAGGTACAATCAATATTAAAATTCATGATGGTGTTGTTAAAACCCTTACTAATGTTCATCACATTCCTAATTTGAAACGTAACCTTAGTTCACTCGGTACACTTGAGTCTCTTAGGTGTAGGTACTCCTTTGAAGGTGAAGCCATGAAAGTGTTCCAACGTAATCTTGTAATCCTTAAAGGAAAAAGACATGGTACTCTTTATATGTTATAGGGCTCTACTATTATTGGTACTGCTCATGTTGCCTCATCTAAGTCTCACCAAGATGCCACCAAGTTGTGGTATTACCTCCTAGGTCATATAGGTGAGAAAGGTATGCAAATCTTGTGCAAAAGGGGTATATTAAGTCAGAGTTCAAGTAATATGGAGTTTTGTGAACATTGTGTATTTGGTAAATAAACTAAAGTGAGTTTCTCTTCCCTGGGGATTCACAACACCAAAGGTACTTTAGATTATATTCATTTCGATCTATAGGGTCCCTCTAATGTTGCTTTTCGAGGTGGTAGAAGGTATGTGTTGACCATTATCAATGATTTCTCTCGTAAGGTTTGGTTGTTTTTTCTAAATAAGAAGAATAAAGTTCTTCCCACTTTTAAAGAGTGGAAAACCCTGATCAAGAACCAAACATGTAAGAAAATTAAGCAGTTGACAACTGACAATGGTTTTGAGTTCTATGAAGATGCTTTTGATGACCTATGCAAGAAGGAAGGCATCGTTAGACACCACATTTTGATTGGTAAGCCTCAGCAAAATGGTGTTACTGAGCATATGAACAGGACTATATTAGAGAAAGTTCGATTCATGCTTTCTCATGCTAAGTTGGGAAGTGAGTTTTAGGTTGAGGTGGCTACTACTACATGCTATCTTGTTAATCGTTCTCCACATTTTTCTCTCAACGGAAAAATTCAAAAAGAAGTTTGGTTAGGTAACCCTGTTGATTATTCTAATCTTTATATTTTTTGGTGCCCTGTTTATGTTCATGTTAATGAGGGCAAGTTATAGCCCCGTGTTGTTAAATGTATCTTTTTAGGTTACGGGGAAGGAGATAAAGGTTATCGTGTTTATTGTCCTGACCCTAAATATCGTAAGATTTATCATAGTCGTGATGTAACCTTTTATGAAGATGCTATATTTTCTTATAGTCAAGATCTTATGTTGTCTTCTCCTTATGCAGATGATCAGGCTAGTACAATGGGGAAGGTGGAGTTCATCATCCCTACTACTACCACTAAGGAGATATTCCTAATTACTTCTGAGTCTCAAGAAACTCAGACTTATGCCATTGTACAAGTTGATCCACTGCCAGTGCAACCTAATTATATGTTGGCCCAAGATAGCCTATGAGACAGACCCAATTTCCAACAAGATTGTAGGATTATAATTGTGATCCCTTTGCTTATTTTTTAGTTATTACACAGGAAGTTGACACTTATTCTGAGCTAAAGAATTATTCTGAGGCTGTTTCTAATGTAGACGTTAGGAATTGGATTGGTGTTATCCAGGAAGAAATTAAAAGTCTTAATAAGAATGAGATTTGGGATTTAATGAAGCTTCTTAAGGGTAAGCGTGCTATTAGTTGCAAGTGGATCTATAAGCTCAAAAAAGGCATCCCCAGTTTTGAAAGCAAGAGATATAAGACTCAATTTTTTGTTGGTGGTTTTAATCAATATGAAGGAGTTGATTTCAATGAGGTATTCTCTCCTGTTGTTCGTCATACCTCTATTTACGTACTATTATCTCTTATTGCTCTTCATGACCTGGAGCTTAAGCAAATAGATGTAAAAAATGCACTCCTACATGGTAATCTTAAAGAAGAAATTTACATCCATCAATCTAAGGTTTTATGGTTCAAGGAAAGGAGGACCATGTTTGCCATTTGAAGAGATACGTTGTATAGTCTCAAACAATCTATGAGATAGTGGTATAAGCGGTTTGACTCTTTTATGACTGGGTAAGGTTACTTTAGAAGTAGTTATGATAATTGTGTGTATTTTCAAAAGTTTCCTGATGGTTCCTTCATCTAACTTTTGCTTTATGTTGATGACATGTTGATTGCTATGCCTAGTAAGACTCTTATTGATAGGTTGAAGGCCTAACTTAGCAGTGAATTTTATATGAAATACTTGGGTGCTGCTAAGAAGCTTCTTTAGATGGAGATTATTCGGGATCATCAAAAAGGGTTCTTTCATATACTTATCATTATTATCGTCAATTCTTTCATTTTGATGATTTCTACGATTACCTAGATTATACCTAGCTGCACAAATACCTCGACAATTCCCACTTGTTAATACATAGAGCCCAATAAGCATATCTTGAGTTGGTACAGAAATGGGATCTCCAATAGCTGGAGACAAGAGATTCATATGAGAAAACATAAGTAAACGAGCCTCCACTTGAGCCTCTAATGATAAAGGTACATGAACAACCATATGCTCTCTCAAAAGAAATATATTAAGAAGATGCTTGATAAGTTCAATTTTTAACTCACTGTAAACCTGTTATTATTCCATTGGTTGCACACTTTAAATTATTTGCTGAACAATGCCTATCTACTAATGAAGCTAAGGAACGTATGTTTCACGTTCTGTACTCTAATGTCGTTAGTAGCTTGATGTATGTTATCATATGTACCCAGCCAGATTTGACCTATGATGTCAATGTTGTATCTAGGTACATACATAATCCTGGTAAGGAGCATTGGGAAGGTGTTAAGTGGATCCTTCACTACTTGAAGGTTTCTAGTGAGCACATATTGGTCTTCGAAAAAAGTCGTTCTGATCCTGGTCGTGTAGTTGGCTATGTTGATGCCGACTATAGCGGTGACTATGATCGGAGAAGGTCACTTTCATCCTATATTTTTACTCGTTGTGGTTCCACTATCAATTGGAATTCTTCTATATAGTCTATTGCGACATTATCAACCATTGAAGCGGAGTATATTGCTACTACTGAAGGAGTGAAAGAATCTATTTGGCTCCGAGGTTTGGTGAAAGAGCTTGGTCTACAACAAGATGTCCTTATTGTCTTCCATGATAGTTAAAATGTCGTACACCTCATGAGAAATAGTAAGTATCAGTTTAAGACTAAGCATATTAATGTTCGATGCCACTTTGTTTGGGATACTGTTGAAGGAGATTAAGTTATTGCTGAAAAGGTTCACACTCCTGAGAACCCTGCCGACATGTTGACCAAGCCATTACCTATTGTTAAGTTTAAGCATTGCCTAGACTTTGCCGGTATTCTTGATATTTGAGCACCTTTTAAGGTTTACAAAAAAAAGAGTTCCTACTTTCAATCTTATGTCAAAATGGAGCTTTGTTGGGATAATGACCTAAGCTTTTAAGATTCTTTCTTTCTCACACACGTGGCAATGAATTTACGTAACTGATGCTTAACATAAATGGGTCACTCGTTTTCTTTTCTTTTTTTTTACAGCTATGTATCTCAACTATTTCCAAATTTCTACTCTGTGTAGGTTTTCTACCCTATGGTTATACTACTATATAAACACCCCCTTAGGGATCCTTTGTAACATGTATTGGTGTACTCTTCATTAGTCCTATGGTTTATGTGAGGGAGAGAGAAAACACTTGTAATTTTTTTCTCCTTGATCTAGTGCACATTTTGGGGCTCTCTGTGGGTTTTTCTCTAGACACTCGAGTTGTTCGTGTAAAAAATTCTTTATATCCTTTTACTGTTTTTCTTTATTTAATTGATTGAGTCTATTGCTTCCGCAACTACTAGGAAAGCACCATCACAAATTCAACCAATCTTCTCTGCATTATATATTAATCCTCCACCAAATTCATTCACTTATTACCCCAGTGAAATTACCGAATGGATTTTAGATTCTGGTGCTTCTTCCCATATGACACCCAATAACAATATTGTCGACTCCATTCAACCATATCACAGTACTGATCAAGTAGTTGTCGGTAATGGTACTACTCTCCCCATATCCTCCAAAGGTTCCTTATCTTTCCATACAAATCTTTGACCATTACATTTAAATAATATTCTCATTATGCCTAACCTTACCACCAATTTGCTTTATGATGCTCAATATGTTAAAGACAATTTATGTTTAATTGAATTTAATCCCTTTGGTTATGTTGTGAAGGACCTTTCCACCAATATTCAACGTCTCGCAAGAAACATCCACAATAATCTCTACCCTCTCATGATTCCTGTCAATTTCACAAATCTCATGGCTTTTACTGCTCAATGTGCTTCTTCACACCTTTGGCATTAATGTCTTGGTCATCTATATACTCAAATTTTTTTCAAAATTATTTACGTCTAATTCAGTGTCTTATACCCATCTTTATTGTAATTTATGTTTAAGGATCTCAAATTTGGCCTAATGCTGGAACCCCTCCCTGGCGAGTCACGGGCTCGACGTCCTATGTGACATCTAGACGCGTGTCCCACGAGGGCGGAATTCCCCACCAGGTCAAACTTAAAACAAAACAAACTCATTTAAT
>JANQAP020000519.1:166664-179256 GCA_026874005.2 Erythroxylum coriaceum
CTTAATATAGAATTTTATGTTTTAAATCACAAGTGCAACATGTAGATGTAGCTAGCACTGGTAAGTATGGGTCGATCTCACGAGAATTAGAATTATTGCTACTTTTCATCGTGCTATTACCTATACTAACAAATTATGGTGTTTAAGATAAATCAAATAAAAAATTAAAAAAATAAAGTAAAATAGATTGTAATTTACTAGCTAGAATAAAGATTAAACTAAGAAAAATCAAGTAAAACATTGATACTTGGGTTATGAATCCCTATAGGACTTCTCTTACGATCATAATTTCACTAATCAATTTAATCTCTAGTTCAATAGACTGTGAAAATTCCTATCTTATGTTAATATCTTTTTCAAGAATATTAACAACTAATCATCGATTAATTAACCAAAACATCTTTCTAGTTAGAACCCCTAAGATTGCATTAATGGATTCATGAATTTCACCATTAGGTTTGACCCTAATCTAGAGGATTTATGTTGACTTATCTCTAGGTTTATGTACAACTCCTTTTAATTATGATAAATATACTCATACAAAAGAATTTCTCAATCTCAATTTCGTCAAATCATACATAAAATATGCTAGCAATATTAATTCAAGAATAATTAGGAACACATAATTTAATCTCAATGAAACTAAAGAATGAATTAAATTAAAATCAAATCACTACAAGGTCTATCCTAGGGTTCGTCTGATCCAAGAACTAACAAAAGTTTAGCTTATAATCATAACATCAAGACTAAAGGAAAAACAAAAACCTAAAAGAACCATGATGAGATCCCTTTTAATCTTCGTGAAATTTACTTTAAAATGATGAAAATCCACCCCAAATATGTTTCCTTACTTGTTCTTCATTCTTTTTATCATTATAGACCATCAATTTAGGTCTTCTTAAGCCTTTTACAAATCCCGTTTTTACTTCCTCTCGTTTTATTTTCGTTTTGTCCATTTATAGCTTAAATTTAGGATTTCTATAGTAGACACGGTCATTTACACAGTCGTGTATACGACTATATCCCTTAATCTTGTTTCAATCTTTCAAAATTGCAACGAAATATAGCCCCGAAGAGCTACATATGCACATAAACAATAAGAATAAGAAACTCTCAAATAAATAAATAAAATGCATTAATTATAAGATTAGAAATATAGTCTATTTAAAATTATCACAACTCTTATTGTAGTATACACTATAAATCATATCTCTTCTCCTGTCATAGGTAACATCTCTCTATATAAACATATATTTAATTGTACTCCTGACTATCAAACTCTCAAAGTTTTTTATTGTGCTTGTTCTCTTCTCTTATAACCCCATAAATACACAAAACTATAATCACGAGCACGACTAAATTGTTTCTTAGGATATGGTATAGAACCTAAAGGATATAGATGATAGAATCCCTTGTCATAGAGGTTTCACATCTCTTGTTATGTATCCTTATAGGAATATAAGATTTTTCAACTATTTCAAAGTTCCTTGTTAATGAACCCCCACATTACTGCTTCTCTGATCTTGCCATATTCTTTTTTTTTTGACATTTTTATTGTAGGTTCTTCCAATAGCCCATGCAATTTGACTCCACTTAACTGTTTCTTCTCTAATTGTGGATCCACCAAATCCTCCAAATGATCATCCTTCATCAAACCCCCCACCAACTGCTAATGCTTTGTCATATTGACTGTGTAAGTCATCCTTTTATCTATCCTTATAATTTCCATAATTATTCTACTATTATCTCTCTATATGAATCTCTCACCTATCACAAGGCCAATTCTGATCTTTTATGACAACAAACAATGTCTGAAAAACTACTAGCACTTACTCGCACAAATACTTAAGACTTAGTTTACTTACCTCTAAATAACTCAGTTGTTGGTTACAAATGGATCTACAAAATTAAAACTCGAAAGGGTTAATCAATAGAAAGATACAAAGCCCACCTTGTTACTAAAAGATCCACCCAAGCATATGCCATTAATTATAAGGAAACCTTCACTCCTGTAACCCAATTGACCTCAATTCGCATTTTCGTTGTTATTGTTCCTAACAAAAGATGGAAAGCATTCCAAATAGATGTCAAGATTGCCTTTCTCAATGAAGATCTCACAAAAGAAGTGCATATTCAACCTCCTCCGGTATATGATCGTCCTCCCAATAAGATTTGACATCTCTGTAAACCCTTGTATAGACTAAAACAAGCTCCTTAATCCTGGTTTGAAAAATTTAGCTCCACCATTGGACATCTGTGTTTTCAATCTAGCTCTTATGAATTTTCACTATTTATTTGCAAAATGGATGAAGGGTGCACTCTTCTTCTTCTCTTCATAGATGATACGATAATAAATGGTGATGATATACATGGTTTCTCTACTCTTGATCTTTTTTCCTTTCAACAATTTGAGATGAAAGACTTAGGTAGCATGAGCTATTTTTAGGACTTGAGGTATCCTCTGATGAATTTGGATATTATTTTTCACAATCCATGTAGGAAATTGAGTTGGCATCACTGATACTGAGGCAACTAGCACTCCACTTAACTACAATGATCGATCTACTTAGTGATGGTATGTTTTATTGCCAATTAGTTAGTAGTCTTATCTATCTTACTATCTCTCATCTAGATATTGCTCATGTTGTTCACTTTATGAGCCAATTCATGTTTACACCTCGTACCACTCAATTTTTTACTGTTCTTCATATATTGAGATACGTCAGAGGTACTCTATTTCATGGCCTTTATTTTTGCTACTCTTCCCCATTAGAGCTACAAGTCTATTCTGATGCTGATTAGGTTAAGGACCTAACAAATCGTCAATCCAAAACTTGCTACTGTTTCTTTCTAGGGACATCTCTTATTTCATAATGCAGTAAGAAATAAATAATTGCCTCCCTCTTCAGTTAGATGTTGAATATAAAGCTCTTATTGATACTACTTTTGAACTATTCCGGTTACAATAGTTGTTTCAATATGTGTTTGTATCTTTCTTGTCTGTAGTTTCTCTCCATTATAACAAACATATTGCCATACAAATTTCTCACAACAATGTCTTTCATAAATGGACCAAACACAAGAAGAGTAATTGTTAACTTGTTTGACATCATATTCTCTAAAGCACCATACAACTTATTCCTGTCTCATCACAATCTCAAATTGTTGATATCTTTTTGATATCTTTACAAAGTCATATGCATCTTAGCGCTTTGCAAATCTTGTCTCCAAACTCAAACTCTAATCTTCCATAACACCTTAAGTTTGAGGGTGTGTTAAAACATATCTTTAGAATCTTTAAAATTCAATTATTAACATTAAGCTAGCCTTAATCTAATCTTAGAATCATATATGTAATTATCACATTGATTTTCCTACCTTTTTTAGACTCATCCAACATGTATAAATACCCCTATTGTATATATGAGTAGATGCACTAAAATATAAAATTTTATTCATCATTTCTTCTCTACTCTCAGTTTCTACAGTTAAATTCATTGAAGAATGACTTGGATGCCTTTGCTACATAAAAGAAGTGAGGTTTTAGAACATTTTAAGAATTTCATAGTATGATAGGCATTCAATATCAGAAGCAGGTTTGTGTTTGGCAAACTGATAGTGCTATGAAATTTATAAATACCTATGTCAAAAAATATCTTAACCAATATGGAATTCATCATCAGACTTCGTGTAACTATACTTTACAACAATATGGCTTAACGGAAAGAAAGAGCAAACAAATTATAGAGGTGATTAATGCTTCTCTTTTTAGCATAAACATGCCTAGGTTATATTGGGGAGAAGTTATAGAGTCTCCAACATATCTCATCAAGTGGTCACCCTCTTGAGTGAGGTTTTCAAACACCTCAACAAAAATTACAATATTTACTTTTCATTCCCCATCTCCAGAACCTTCAGCCTTATTCTTAAGGTTTTGTGAACTAAACTTGATCCATATGTCAAACGTTGTGTTTTTGTTGTTTATTCATATTTTCAAAAATGATATAGGTGATATGATCCTCAAATGCAAAAATTACATGTGACCTTAGATGTCTCCTTATATGAATCAGAATCATATTATTTAGAGGGAGCTTCAACATCTTCCTTTCAAGGGAGAATTATGATAAAGTGAATATGTTGTAGTAAGATTGCATAAATGAGTTATTAGAATTAGAGGAAGTAAGTGAAAGGCTTTATAAAGGTGGTCAATAAGTTTGTGATAGCGCTCATGAGGAGTCACGAATAAGTACATAGTTGCATATGTTAACACCTTAAGATAGCGCTCATAAGGAATCACGAATCATATATCTAACAATTCTTATGATACAATTGTCACATCTAACGAGTCTCTTGTTCATCCTTAAAATTTAGTTATAAGACATCCACAAAGAATAAACAAGAGTGTCCCAAAGAAACAATATGAACATGATCCTAAAGCCATTATCAAATACAAAATCAATAATTATACCCCTATTTATAGATCGTCTGAATCATATGCACTTAATCAATTATCCAATGTATCTACTCCTTGTAGTGTGTAAGAAGCTTTGGCATATCCAAATTGGGTTAAGGTAATGAATGATAAGATGGAGGCTTTACAAATGAAGACTACATAAGAACTTGTTTCATTACCTAAAGGAAAGAAAACAATCAGATGTAGTTGGGAACTCATAGGTGAAAATTAGAACAGATGGAAGCTATGAGAGATATAAAATGAGTATGGTTATATAACGGTATATGCAAAGATATAGGGTGCACTACTAAGAAACATTTGCACTAGTAGCTAAACTCCATAGAATTCACATCCTTATATCTATATTAGCAAGTCGAGATTGGCCTCTACAACAATTTGATGTTAGAAACATATTCCTTAACAAGAACCTAAAAGGGCAAGTGTATATGGAGCTTCCACCAGGTGTGAAAGGTATTAAAAAAATCATTGAATGGGCTTAAACAATTACCTGGGGTTCAATTTGGGAGGTTTTCCTCCATATGAAAGCATTTGATCATAAGCAAAGTCATTCAGATCATATTTCTTTTATAAAACACAAATGAAGAAAGGTAATAGCTTTAATTATATATGTTGATGACTTAGTATTGACAAAAGATGTTTAAGAAGAAATGAAGTTGTTAGATGGATATTTGGTTGTTGAGTTTGAAATGAAGATCATAGGAAAACTTAATATTTCATATGAATAAAAATAGCAAGATCAGATCAAGGGATTTTTATTACATAATGAAAATATGAGATAGACTTTTTAACTAAAACCAAAATACTTACTTATAAACCAACAGCAACGTTAATAGAAGTAAATCTTAAGCTCGCAATTTTTTCAAATCAAGTTTCGATAGATATAGGTTGCTACTAACGATTAGTTAAAAGATTAAATTGTTTATCACATATGAGACCAAATATAACATATGTTATCAGTATTGTAAGTCAGTTTACGTATAAGTTAAGTGAAGAATATATGGATGCAATGTATCGAATCCTAAGATACTTGAACGGTACTCTAGGAAAAGTTTTGTTGTTATAAAAAAATGGATTCTTTAGCATTGAAGGATATATGGATGTTAATTAGGCAGGAGATCAAACAACTAGAAAGTCAACATCTATTTACTTCTATTTAGTGGAAAGTGATCTTATCACTCGAAGAAGCATGAAACAAAAAGTTGTTGCAAGATCAAATGCACAAGTTGAATTCCGAGGCATGGCTTATGGTGTATATGAATTGTTCTGGATTAAGATTGTTCTAAAAGATTTAGGGATTGAATATATAAAACCAATGAATCTTAATTGTGATAATAAGGAAACTATTGAGATTGCAAAAAAATCTTATACAACATGACCACACCAAACATGTGGAAATTGATTCTCATTTTATCATGGAGGAGTTAGATTAAAGCTCATTCAATTTTCATTTGTCCAAGTCAAAAATTAGTTAGTTGATATATTTACAAAGGCAATTTTCAGAAAGATATTCTACAATATTATTAATAAGTTGAGCACAATAGATATTTATGTTCCTATTTAAGGGGAAGGGTTGGCATGAGTTGTTGTTTTAAATATAAAAATATATTTTATAATTATAATAATAGGATTAATTGACCAATTTTATATATTAATATAAGAATATATAGTTTCCTATCACCTATTTTTACACTATAAATTGTGCCTATATATTTTCTCTAAGAAGTAGAAGAATAAAAACAAAAAAAAACTCAACTCAACTTAAACACTATTATTATAACATCAACAAGAAAAGTACTTAATTGATTGTTTGTTCAATTATTAACAACGTTTTGAGGTACTCTTGTATTAGTGTCATCCTTGGGTAAGGGCAGGAAGGGCACTTGCCCAGTGCCTATATTTATAAGGACTCACTCATTAAATGCCCTTGTCTAGGGCCTAGATTTATAATTAAGGGCCCACTCTTTAAAAGAGTTGAAAATTAAAAAGCTAATAAATTTATTTATTAAAAGAGTTGAAAATTTGAAAGTTAATAAATCTATTTATTAAAAGGAGAAAATAAAAAAGTCAATAAATATATTTCAAGATGTATATATATACCAAAGGGTTTCTTGGCACATTACCTTGCGGAAACTAAAAATTAAAAAAAAAATTGTGGTTGAGTATCTTATTCTAAATTTCAAGCATTATTGAATAGAGTTAAAGAGGAGTTCAGTTCCAACCATCAATTAGGCGGTCTAACGATCCTATTTTAATCTTGTTAAAGAGAAGGAAAAAAAACAAGTTCTTTTTATATTTCTCTTTTATTTTTTAATTTGCATTTGTTTATGATGTGCACATTTACTCAAGTTAAAGGATAATAAATATACACACATGCATATTTGACCTAAAAAAATGAAAATTTTGAGATCAATTTGTGAGAGATATATGTTAACATCTTTATTAACAATGATATATTTGATTAATATAATTAGACTTATAAAAAAGAATGGATTGATGATTTTTGGAGAGTAGAATTTTTATAAAAATTTAAACATTTAAATGAGTAAGATAAGATCTCATCTAGGATGTTTTTAACAAAACTAAGTTATAATGGGCTCCGCTAATGAGATTAGAATGGATGGGTATTTATCTAAAAGTGTATATTAAAAATTGAAAAAAAGATAATTATTTTGGCCTTTTCGTAATATTTGATATTTCTTTAAAAGAAATGTCACATTCATTGACATATCATATCTTTGTGCGCCATATATAATGGACCACCTCTCTTTTAGCACTTGAAAGATTTACCATTTGTTGCTAGATATGTATTTACTATTTGGTGTTAGATATTTATGTAATAAATAATAATTTATATATTATCTACTAATTTTTTAATTAAATTAATTTAAAATAATTTGACAAGTGTTTGTTACAGTAAATAATAAACATTTTGATTAAGAGAAATGAAGTATATAAATTCAAATTAAATATTAATTAAATAACATTTACTTACTTTAATGACCCATGGAATAGGTATAAGCATAAGCCTAAGCCTAGTATATACTAAAAGAGAAGAAAACCCTAACGATTATAATTTAAAAAGTCATCAACTTTATAAAATTTATTTACTTCAATTAAATCTTATCAAACTTATGTAAAAATTTGTTTTAGCATAATATGACTTAATAAGTTAAAAGTTCATTTTAAACATCAATTTTTAAATTATCATTATTATGATATATATATATATATATATCAAAATTTATCTTGATAATTTATCTTTCTTTCATTTCGCAAAAATCGTAGTAAATTATTCTTTGTTTTTTCATGTTTATATACGATATTAAAATTTTCTCTTTATATAGACTATTGTTTTTTACTCTTTGTTTTCATCTAGATCTTGTGATGATGTCAAGTCAAAGAATGAAGATGAAAGTTTGGTTAGTGAACTTAAGATTTTTGAGTTTTTACTTGGTATGATATTTTATTCACTATTAACGTGGTGAGTAAAAAGTTACAGTTTAAATCTATGTGCATTGACACTACCATAGAGCAATTAGAAGGTGTGATGATATATTTTGAGAAATATAAAAACATTGCCTCTAGTATAACATTGTCAAAAATCTTGCACATAGGACGAATATAGAGCCTATATTTCTGACTAGACATTGTTTTATTAGGAAAAGACAAATTGATAAAAATGATAATGATAGAGAAATATAATCAGTTGAGGATTTCTTTAGAGTTAGTTACTTTCTAATTTTTGCGGATATGACAATTGTTTTGTTGAAGAATAAACTAAAACAATTAATAACATTTGAAAGTACTTTTAGATTCATATTTGATTCAAAGAAATTGAGGTTATTAGATGATAATGAACTAAGAGAATGTTGCACTGGTACTTTTTCTCATGGTAATGTGTTGGATGTTGATTTATATGATCTTTCTCTATATTAAAAGTGTTGCAAATGATTTTCCAAATTAGTTAATGTCATCGTTTGAAATTCTTGAATTTGTTAAAAGTCGCAGATTGTTATCCAAATGTTTCAATTGCTTATGAAATTCTATTGATTGTACCTATGTTGTAGCATCAGTTAGGAGAAGTCTTTCAAAGTTAAAATTATTAAAAACTTACTTGAGGTCATCATTGTCATAAGAAAGGTTGAATAACTTAATTATTTTATATATCGAGAAGGATATATTGGACAATATTAATTTTAATGCTATTATTAATCATTTTATATTTATAAATGTAAAAATAAATTATTTTTCATGATCATCTGTGTACTTGTTAGTGCAATCCTCTTGATGTTTTGCATTCTGATATTGATGTTTGGTTGCTACTAATGCTATTTTGTTATTGCTGCTACTATTTTTAGTGATTTTTATTACTATTGAATTTGCAAGATACTGATACCTGTTGTTATGATCATTTAGTATTTTGTTGAATATGATGACTTATGACTTTTGTCAGATATGTATCAATATTAAATTTTAGCAATAAAAGTATGTTTTTAAAATTTACATATTTGTATATTGTGGATTCATTGAGGCCCTTGTTTTTATTTTGTTTAGGGTTCAAGACCAGCTTGTACAATAAAGTAGCCATCTCCACCTTTATCATATATACCTAGTTAGGATATGACAAATTAACAGAACCCTACAGTACAGCAATCACAATCTTCATTTGCTGTATAGTTGTGGTCCAAAATGACAAAGTTAAAACTGGGTCAGTCTTACACACATCTCCTCTTCTGTCAAACTCCAACCAAGATAAGGGGAAAAGAAAGAGAAATGAGAGACAGAATGACCTTGAAAGCCATGTCCAACACCCATAACTATGCAGAGAAGTAGTGCAATCAGAAAAGCTGTATATTCCCAACAATTTAGAAAGGGAACAGAGATGTATTGCCTTTAAAAGTTAATGTCCTTAACAAAAACTTAACATAAATGAAATTCAAGCTGACTATATCTATATATATTCATCTTCAATGCTATAAAAATTTTAATAAGAATAATTAGTAAAGTTTAAGGTCTCAATTAGAAAATTTAAAGATTGCATAATTGAAATAGAAAATAACATTTAAGTTGCGAATTATATTTAGTAAGAAACAATATGACTAGAGCCAACCCAATATAATGATTGGAAGATCAGATTCTGTAGTTAACGAGTCGAGTTTTGTTTGTTTCTTGCCAGCTCATGCAAGACAAAGTTTTGGTCCCTGAGTTGGTTGATTTATTAAATGCAATCTCATTGTTCTGATCTGTGCTAAAACGGCCACACTTCTCTCCCGTCAACGTCATTATCTTACATGTAGAGTTATAGCTCTGTCTTATCGCTGTGAAAAGTCCTATCAGCTTTTATATTAACTTCCAGTAATGAACATGAGATTGCATTGTCTGTTGCAGAAAACAGTGGGCAAGTTCCAAGTTTCTGATAATTCTAAAAATTTCTTTTGATCGGATGCATGGTCAAATTGAGTCGACAGGCAAATCATACCTTGGTACAAGCATTGCAGTGCAGTCAGGTTCCTGGGAATATTAGAACTACCAGAACATTTTCAGCGATCTTAAACTATGAAGTAATAAAGAACTGAGCACACAGCTTGAAATAGCTAAGAGAAATCAACTCGCAAACAGGTTTTGATGAGCAATCTTAATGCTCATGTAATGTACACGAACTCCTTTTAGCTGACTAGGCTGTTAAAACATAGTATTTATGTGTCACATGCCAAAAACCAATCATTCGACTCTTCTATTTAAGAGTAATTATTCCAGCTAACTTATCCTAAGATTCCCGTTTCGTGCATTTTCTCTGGCCATGTCCCATACTCGTACATCCATGAGAAATCTGTAGACGATGCTGCTGATATTAAGGCCAGAAGTGAAGCAGCTTCACCCAATCTGACGACTGTGTGTATAAAGTTGGCATTGACACGAGTTCAGTTATGATTCCTGTGGAAATTCAAGCCCGTATCCAGGAAAGTATGGTGAATTTAGTAGGTTTCTAAAACAAGATGAAAATATGTAAACAACAAAATACAAACAATTCAAGTCGTGAAACAGGTTTGCTCGATACATAACACTTTTTAACAGCTCTAGCCACGATTTCACATTGGAATACAAGACAGAAGCCTAATATCTTTATGTTATAGCTTGTACCTTTCCATTTAACCAGGAAAAACTAAACTAGATGGTCTATGAGCTTTAGCTAGATAACGAAAGTAATCAGATACTTCAGCATAACATAGCTGTCACAATTTTATTGAGCTAGTTTCGAATTCTCTACTTGACAAATTTATCGTGTAACAGATCTAGAAAACCTTTTCCATTGAGTAGATTCTGGGATTGTTAGAAACTAGACTTCAGTCATTTGGAAAATTTTAAACCCAATTTGCATTAATTGCTATAACAGCAATTGAGCTTCTTAATAACAAATGGACCTCATGCTTCTTGGTTTTCCCCTGCTACAGCTGTGCTTCCAATTGAAAAGAACAGGCTGTAGGATGTGTGTATCAGAAATCCAAACAAGAACACAGCGTCTTAGGTGTTCATGCAAGGCCATGTAACGACGTAAAGAATCAGTGGGCAAGAAATCAAGAAGAGTTAGTTAAGTCAGTTAAATGACAGTTAGTAGGACAGAAATGTTATAAATGTACAGAAGTTACAGAAGTTGTAGATATTCGATTAATAGAAGGAAATCTCAGAAGAAGAGCACTGAGTTTTTGAAATACTCTGTTCACCCCTGTTCTTGCTATGTTTTCTCTCTCTAGCACAATCTTTTAGTTTTCAGTATAATAGATAGATAACAATGATAAAGTGGTATCAGAGCTAGATTCTTAAGGGATCTGTGAGGGTGTATGCAAGAATCTTGGCTTGAAAAAAATTAACTCTTTCCTGTTGAAGCTGTGACTTCGAGAGAGGAGTACTCAGAGATGGCTGAGAGCTCAACTCAGAATTTGCAGCCTGCAATCTTTAATGGAGAAGGATATCAGATCTGGGCAATCAAGATGGAAGCATACCTGCAAGGACAGGATCTATGGAAGCCTATTGATGAAGACTATGCGGTCGAGGTTCCAGCTGCAGATGCAACAATTGCTCAGTTGAGATGGATAAGGGAGAGAGTGACCAAGAAGGCTCGAGCTAAATCTTGCTTATACCAGTCAGTAGCTCCTTCAAATTTCACTCGGATCATGGGTCTTGGTTCTGCGAAGGAGATATGGGATTTCTTGAAGAGTGAATATGAGGGTGATGAGAAAGTGAAAAATATGAAGGTATTGAATCTATTGAGAGAATTCGACAGAATGCAGATTAAGGAAGATGAATCAGTCAAGACCTATTGCGAGAGACTGATTCAACTTGCAGATCAAGTCAGGCTCTTAGGAGCCGAGTTTAAAGATCAAAGATTAGTTCAGAAGTTGCTGGTGTCAGTGCCTGAGAAATATGAAGCCACTATCGTCTCTCTTGAAAACTCCAAAGATGTTGGACAAATTAAGCTTGCGGAAGTTGTGAGCGCCTTGTAGGCTCAAGATCAAAGGCATTTGATGAGAAAGGCTGAGGTTGTTGAACGAGCGTATAGGGCCTTTGCCAAAGCTGAAGGTCAAGAAAAGTCCAAGAAGAAGAAAAGAACTAAAGGAGGATCAAGGTCTCAGAGTACACAGTCGCACCAGAAAAATACAGGCAAAAATGCTGGAGGAGACAAGGCAAATAAATACAATCCTTGTCCTCACTGTGGTAAGTCGAACCATCTTGCTTTCAGGTGCTGGAAAAGACCGGATGTGGAATGTAGAAGATGTCATCAGAAGGGGCATATGGAGGCTATCGGGACCCACTCCCGAATCCCGACTTCCATGCAGAATATCGTAATACGTGAGCTTAGTTCCAACACCTTGACCATTATCGGTTTATCTTCTTTTCTTTGATACCCTAACTGTCGCATACTTATAACACACATTCATCACCCATACTTGCATTCAATACACTCCTTTTTAGTTCAGCTCCCCTCTTCGACTATCCATTTATCCATTTCAACCTGAATACCTCAAGGAATAGTATTGGTGAGTCCACACTTTACATATATACATGCTTCGGGGCTATTGGCATATCTTTTTCTATAGACATCCAATTTAGGGTTTCTTT
>JANQAP020000519.1:226835-245777 GCA_026874005.2 Erythroxylum coriaceum
ACAACAACAACAACAACAACAACAACAATAACAACAACAACAACTACTACTACTACTCCAATGTACAAGACCTCCACAAATATACAAAACTCTTCACTTTACGGGCGTTAGGAGAAAGACATCAGTTGTATGTAACATTTCCTTTGTATTTTACATAGAGGCTATTTTCGAAACTCAAATTTATGACCTTTTGGTCATAAAAGAGTAACCTTACTAATTACTTCAAGACTCGCCCTCACTAATTACATTCATAGTAAACTCTAGGTAATATTTTGATCAACAAGGTTAATTTTTACAGCTACGGTAAGGGGTAAAATATCAAATTACAACAATAAGGCTTATCTTAAAAGTTAAATTGAGAGACAAATTAATATGAGGAGCAATTATATGTTCAAAACTGTTATATAAGCTTGTTCTACCTCTTAAGAGCAAAGTCTCCCAACAGCAATAAGAAGAAGATGATTACAAAGAAAAATAAGACGTTCAATTGTTAACGGAGTGTCCAATACCAGGACTATGCCCTGGTTCTGTTGGACGGAAATCTTCAACGTCTTCTGCCTTACTAATTGCCTGCTCTTGACCGCTCAAACGAGTACCAGTACTGTTCTTACCATTCTCTGATTCATTCCCATCTTTGGTCGAGCATTTCACGCACAACTTGGACTGCAGAAGCCTTCCGTCCACGCACAAACCTTCATGAAACAGCACAAGAGCAAGAAGAAAATAACTCGCAGCAAGAACTTTTCTTGTTGTCATTTATGGAGGGATTTTGAAGTTGAGGTTTTGGAAAGCAGACGCCGAGTTTATATAGTATATATGATAACGAGCTCTTCCCTTCTGTTGTTCAGTTTTAAAGGTTTAGAAGTCGGTCTAAAACCTCTTCACCCTGTGCTAGTTGTACCTATAGGAAGTGCAAGTGGTGTTACCATTTTCACTTTAGTTTTAGTATTTAAGGTTTCGACAAAGACATGTGAAGGCCCAGACTAGTGGGAAGATTCCATCTTGTTGAAACACAATGGAGAAAAGAAACTTCGTATGGTTTAAAATAAGGGTTAAATCCCTACCCATATTGAACAAAAAAGAGTCCATAACCATCCAAGCACAGGCTAGTTGTCTATATTCTGTTTGCTTCATAATCATATAGCCCATGGCTTTGCAACTATATTACCTCTTATTTACTTGTTCATGTGGGCAATTTTAAAATCCATCAACTTTGCCTAAGGTTATGTTTGATTGGGTGTTTATTAATATAATAAAATGGAATATAATATTATTCTATTATTTGAAAGGAGGGTTTATAATAGAATGGAATAAGATAGAAGGGAAGAGTTTCACATTACATCTCATTTCATCCTAAACAGTAAAAATAAGTTACCTCATATTTGAAGGGTTTAGGATGGAATGTAAAATGATAAATATATACTACCTAATATACCCTCAATAATTTTTCATAATACGAATTATATCCTACCTACCCAAATAACAAGCAAGATACATCCGTTGTGTTGGCCGTCGGCAGTCATTATAGTAGGGGAAGAGCACCGTCGCCGGCCAGCAATGGAGGAGCGTCGTTGCTGTTCAAGTAACAGGCATATCAACCATCGGATTTTACATGTTGTTTTATTAGTATTCTTTGATAAAGTTTTGAACTTTGGTCAGAAGAAAACAACAATAGCTTCTTCCATCTCTTGTTTGAAGAGATCGTTTTCAGTATCTTAGCTTCATTGATCCGAACACACTTGATAGAAAGTCTTTTTCTTTGGTTTGCAAGTCATTTTATATTATGGAGTTGAAGCACCAAAAATCTCTTAACCCTCTTCGCCAGAAACACTTTTAACGATATCTCTTAATCATTATACGGATTCTCTATGGACAACATATATCGTTGTCCTCAACAGATATCGTCAACATTAATTGTTATATGGATTCTATGGACAACATTAATTGTTAGCTTGTCATTCCTATAAACTGTGTGATGCTTTTAGTTGTATATATATTAACTATACGCTATGAAACTGAGCAATATATTATGTTACCGGATCTGTGAACTTAATGCCATGTTGGCCTTTCACAGTTTAGTTCTTTGATATGCATGTGATAGTCCATTAGTCAAGCCAAAAAAAAAAGTCTATCTTTAACATGTTAACATGGTATGGATCAACATTTCATTCACTCTATTGTCTGTGCTTACCGTATCTTCTTGTCTATTATCCATATCTCACTCATTTTATGTGTTGTGTGTTGTCTATATTTGAGGTGTTTTTCAATCCATCTCACTGTCTTCTTTCTTTTTGCTTTACTGTAACTTTCCTTGAAATTTCAGTGCTGGAATGATTTAGATTTCCCTCAGTTTAAAGCTTCCTTTTAATGTTGCTTCTTGTTGTTTTTATAACATCATATATAAATGGACATATCTGTGTCATATTTGTTTTATTTTGATTTTCACAATCTAAAAATTGCTCCTAATTTTGTTTTTTAGACATGAGTGGTGAAGGTAATCGAGTGAATAATCAAATTATCAAATCGATTCATATACATCAAATAATGCTTGTTCATATTGCTTGTCTTGTGGTCTATTGGTGGGTATTAAGAAAGAGATGTGCGAAAGACAAATTTTAAATGCTTACACAATTGGAGAGATCGCAATCAAGGGAGAGTATTATGTGAAGAATTTTATTTCATTCTAATGGAAGAAATATAATTATAATACAGCCTAAATCATTTGTTGAATTATGTGATTTATTAGTTAAAAAAGGTGTGCTTCGACCCACTGTGAACGCAACTGTTAAAGAACAAGTAGCAAATTTTTTATACGTATTAGGGCATAACATTACTAATCAGAAATTGCGTTCTTTTGGAGGTGATTTGGCGAAACTGTAAGTCTTCATGTTCATAACATTTTGAAAGCAATTATAGAGCCAGAAGACATCTTTCTAAGACAACCTGATGGATTAGAAACCCACTAGAAATATTGATCAGTAGTAGATTCTACCCATTTTTTAAGGTGATTTTCTTTTCTTAACTTAGTATAATTATATTAAACACAAATAATGTTTCATAATAATATAGTTCAAAGTTAGGATTGTATTGGCGCAATTGATGGTACACATATCCGTGTCAAAGTACCTGCTCAAGATGTTACTAGGTTTCGTGGGAGAAAGGATTATCCAACATAAAATGTGTTCTGTGCTTGTTCTTTTGATATGAAGTTCACATACGTATTAATGGGTGGGAAGGAACAACATCCGATTCACGAATTATGAAAAGTGCACTAACAAGGCAGTACTCACTTAAAATTCCCCAAGGTAAAAATAGGCCTTAATTCTTTTTAATTAGTAAATGTCATAACTTACATTTTGACATAGTTTTATTCATCATAGGAAAATACTACCTTGTTGTTGTTGGATTAATGTTGAGAAGTGGACTTATCAAACCATTTAAAGGGGAATGATATCACCTGAAAGAATATTCAAGGAATCCTCCATGAAATGCTCATGATTTTTTTAATCATCGACATTCATTGTTGCATAACATTATCAAAAGGGCATTAGGTGTATTGAAAAAATGGTTCCCTATTATAGCATCCACCACAAAACCAACATATAGCATTCAGACTTTAAAAAAAATTATTATAGCTTGTGTCATTTTGCACAATTTCATAATTGGTGCAGATCCAAATGATCCATTCCTTAATGAAGAGTACGATGGAGGGGAAAATGATAATCAAGATGGCTATGAAAATGACGATAAAGATGATGCACACAGTAGGGAAATCGTAAAAGATAACATCGCTACCCGTATGTGGGCTGATTACACTTTAGGATAGATATTACCGCATCACAATAAATTTATGTCTTCCATTTTTTTTATTTCTTTAAAAATATTTAATGGCTACTTTTATTTAAATATGATGCTATTCATCAGTGTTAATGTTTTCATATGCAATTGTCTTTTTGTAATGCTTATTCATTATTTTCACTAATTTTTTATTGTTCTTGCCATTTATATTATTTGGAAATATTTGAAACTTCAATATTGTTTATGTTTTAGATATAAAGTTCAACCTTTGTAATTGAATTTGTAACATACAGAATACCACCTTGAAGAGAGTGGTGTATTTGGAATCAAGCTATGGATGATGCCTTGGTTGATGCATACTTGCACTAGCATCGACAAGGCAATCAAGTTGGTAGGACTTCCACAATGCTTGCATTTGACACAATTGAAGCTAAACTGAAGAACAAATTTCCTGATAAAGGAATCGATAAGGAAAAAATAAAAAATCGCAACAAAATTATTAAGAGCAAGTGGAGTAAGTGTTTTGATTTATTCTCAAATGGAGGTAGTGGATTTGTATGGAGTCCTATAATAAATATGTGGAGTGCTAAGCCAGAAGTGTGGGAGAGCTTAAGCTAGGTGAATTTGTTTATTATTTTGTTGGAAGAAAATATGATATATGTTATGATTTGGTTGATTCATGAACTTACTTTTGTAACAGGCTAAACTAGAAGCCGCTGAGTGGGGATAGAAGCTTATTCATAACTATGAGAAGTTAGTGGAGATTTATGGTGGTGATAGAGCAATTGGAGAGCATGTTGAAATAGCACATGAGATGAGAAATAAGCGTATCATTTTTGTCAAAAGTGGATTTTCGAACACTATGGATGACAATGATAAAATGTTATTTCGCATTGAGTTAAGTTTTGGAGACAATGTAATAATGAGCGTTGATCATATTGAATCTCCAATAGGAATCCCAGCTTAGTCTCAAAATGCAAACCCAGGTACATCTAGGAAAAGGAAAAACAGAGCATCCTCTGATGACAGGGAAGATGTCATCAAAGATGGACTTAACACAGTTGTTGAAGCCATTATAAAATCCACTTCACTGTTGGTTAAAACACTTCCGATTCTAGAAGAACTATATAATTATTTGGTGGAGTTGGGAGTGGAAGGTTCAAAATTGTATAAAAGTTATATTTTTCTTATTCGTAGGCCTAATGAGGTGAGGGGGTTACTTGGTGCACCAGTCAATATACGTAAGAATATGTTAGAGTTTATGATGTCTTCTAAGGAATAGTATATGATATTGTCATTGTTACTATATCTTTGGACTATGTTGATGACTTGGTGTCTTTTGGATAATGTAGTTTAGTATGTCTAGTCCCTTGTCCCTCTCCTATATTTTGGTCACATATTCTGTGGATGGAATTGATAGTCATTGTTGCTTGTTTTGCAATTTGTTTTTGATATATGTTTCTCAATTGATGATTGAGTAGTAACTAAATGAAGGCTCAACTTTTCTTGATTCATTGCTTTGATGTTGTTTATTTTGACCTTAATCATTTATAATATTTTCAATGTACATGATGAATATTTTGATGTTGCCTTGTATGTTTTGGTTCATAAATGCATGTTAGATTTATTTGTTCTTAGAGATATATTTTACTGATTTTATATTGCTGTCTGAGTTCAAGCTTAGCATCATGAATTTTTGTTGGAAAAATTGTGTTAGTGGAATGCAAAAGCAAATGTGAGAGAATAATGAGGATAATGTCTTAAGAATGTCACTAAAGACTGTGATCAATACTTTACCATTATGATGATATGTCATTCCAATATTCACTTCAGCTTCAAATTCTGGGCAGTTTAAGGCAAACAAGAATTTTAAGTTTTGTGACACTGCCAAAAATCTCATAACCAAACTCAGACTTATATTAATTTTGGACACATCTAGTCCCTTCAAATTGGGTAATTTACTCCAAACTTGTGATGCTAAACCCCATTTCAGATTTCTTGTCCCAGCAATCGATAGATATCGTACAGAAGC
This sequence comes from Erythroxylum coriaceum, assembly GCA_026874005.2. Lineage (NCBI taxonomy): Eukaryota > Viridiplantae > Streptophyta > Magnoliopsida > Malpighiales > Erythroxylaceae > Erythroxylum > Erythroxylum coriaceum. The sequence continues at coordinate 232,666 of JANQAP020000519.1, forward strand.
TAGATTCCCTAATGCTAATTTGTCAATTGCATCTTATTCTAAGAATGCAACCTCCACTAACTGCTGAAAATTCCTTGCCAAAGCATTTATGACATCTGCCTTAATTTCACAAACACCAGAAATCTGAAACTTTTTCAACCGGGGGTAGCAGAGTGTTATAGCTTTAATATCATCACTGCTAATCCTTTTATATGAATTTGGTCCAAATTGAAGACTCTCAAGTATATCATGTCTAGCTGCTATGACTGCAAGTGTAGAATCTATTATGCCTTGACAAAAATGACAACTGATTTCATGAACTCCCCTAGCTGCAAGTCCTAATTATTCCATTTATTGTCTCTGGCCCTCAAAACTCAAGCTTCCAGGTGTTTTTAGATCGAAAAGAAAGCGATTCTATAGCTACAACATCCAACTGGTGGAACTTGAGATCCAGTGTGTTTCACCAGCAAGGGGAGGAATCCCACAAGCAAGGGAGGAACCCAATAATCTAAAGACTCCATATACATTTTTAGCATTGAAGATTCACATTATGTTATTATTCAATAAACAATCCCCAATTAACTCTATCAAACTTTGGTATTCAAGCTTCGAGAGAGAGAAAAAGCGAGAGAGGGAGAGAAAGAGCTTTGAAATAAAGCCAAACATTCCCCAAGATTAGACATAAATCTGAACATGAACATGCAATGGGCAATACCTGCATAAGAACTGTCATGTAATTGCAAAGCTTAAAGTTTGCAAAACATAAAAACTTTTGCTTCAATTTCAATCGACACATCTCAATATGGGTAAGTTAACTTTGAAACAATTACACGGACTAAGAATAAAGATCCAAACACAACATCCATTTTGATTCTTTATTCCATAATAATAATAATTATATAATAATGCAGTCATTACAGCTAATAAAACGTTGTCAATTGCCACAATTCCTAAATTATACCTTATTATCTTGGATGTCATAAAGTACACTTAAGCTTCGTTGCTGATGATTACCAACAATCAATTATGTGTCTTTTGTTAAACCTTTATGATTCTCTCTGTCCGTTCACAATTCTCATCATCGGTTCATCGTCTTCTCGTCGTCTATTCATCGTCAAGGTAAGTACGCTTATCCTGAGTGTCCTATTTTGGGTTTTATTTGTGCTTTGAATGTTGTTGTTAAATGGTATGTGAATGGTTAGTTTTTGGGGGATACTTTGAGTTGTTTCCGTATAAATGGAGTATTAATGTTGTTTGTATGTGTGAAGGAAGGGAGAAGACATATTATTTGTTATTAGTTAGGGTTTAATTTATGAAGCCTATAAGGTGTTCGATGAAAGTCCTCTTATGTATTTATTGTTCTGTTTTGATAGGGAATGAATTTTCCAGAACACACATGCTTTGAGTGTTCTGTTTTAGGTGTTCAAACATTCAAGAAATTCATATGGGCTGTCCTACAATTAATGTTATAGACATTCCCAAAATCCAAGCATTAGGAAACAATTATGATATTTAGGGTACAAATATGACAAGTCCATAAAAGAAAAGATCTTTCAGTAAATGAAGGAAAATAATGGGAATAGTGAATATTAGAGCTAGGTATTTGAAAATCATGGGAGAAGAATGTTCGAGAATAAGGGAAAAATAAAATTAAGAACTTGGATGAATTTTTTTGTAATTAATCCTAAAACATATAATATTATTGATTGATAATATATTTACTAGTTTTCTATGATGATATAATAATTTTTATTTACTATTTATTAATAAAGGTAGTGGTTTAAAGCAGACAATTTTCTATTAATTTACTGAAGTTAGTAAAAGAAATGTCAACTCTTTACAAATTTAGTGGGTTAGTAGAGAAAATGGTTAGTTTAGCTTACTTGGTCTATAAATTCTTTTAATCTTATATAAAGACATTATTTGTAAGTTCATTTGTATGATATTATACATTCAATCATGCATAAAAAAAAGTTAAGAACTTTTAAAGAAATTTTTTGCTGAGAGTTTAGAGTCAGAAGATTTTGTTGGAAAATAATTTAAGTTGAAAGTAACTGGAGTCTTTTGTATTATGTTAGTGTATGAATAGATCAATACAAGTTTGGCTTTTCCATATCTCTCTTGTTCATTTTATTTGATTGAATTATACTAAAAACTTATGTGTTGAAAATATGAGTGAACACTAAAAGACTAATAGTGTGCTGTAGTAAAAAATAAACATATTTGTTATCAACAATTAGGCTTTAGCAAACTTAAGTTTAACTGTCGTACGAAGAGTTCAACAATCTTATTTAATTCCACTACAACTGAAAAAGTCCCATAACACTTGTAATTAACAAATGGCAACTAAAGTCACATAAATCCCAAGGAATTAGGGTTCCATATCTATACTTTTGAATCCATTTAAAAAAGAGAAGAAATATCAATAAAGTAATTTGAATAAATAAATCAATTTAGTCATCCATTGACAATGACGTTTTTAATATTTTTGACATAAATCATCACTGGTTGGCCTTCATACAATTAACTGATGAAACAACACTCATATTATATATGGCCAATCCATAATTTAATGATGTCAATGGCTCATCAACTTGTGAGCAACATTAATTATGAGCTTCATCTTCATTTGAATGTCATTAGTTCAAGAGATTTAACCCATTCCCAATATGTAATTGAATGAAAAATGATCCAAATCCATAAAGGGGCTATTATAATATCCTCTACTTTTGAAGTAAGGGTTGTCTTCTCTTCTAAAATGATTAAGTTTAACTAGAATTATCTAGATATCACCAAATACAAGATGTAATTTGGTCATGTACACGTATATTTAGAAGGAAGTGGATCTTTTTGGGGAATTTGGTCACACTTCTATTTTTATCACTTCTATTTTTATTATGTTTTTAGTAATTGTTTCTTATTTTTAATTGTTATTTTTTAAATATAAACAAAAACTTTTTTAGTTGTCAATATCAATTATAGTTATAAATTTATTACTAATACTAAAATATTAGTGAAAACTTATAGATAAAATTAGTAAATATAATACAATATTTATTAATAAATAATAATAATACATTTTATTAAAATAGAAAATTTAAAATATAAATATATTTATAAACTATTATTAATTTGTTAATATATATATTAATTATGAAACCCAATTTTATTTAAATTTTATGCTTTTAAAAGATATTTTAAATTTAAAATATATTTTCTAAATATTTATTAAAATTAAAATATTTATTTTAATAAAAATTATATCAATTATAACAATTAAATCAAGAGCCAATTTTCATAAATTATGATAACTTAAAAATCAAAATAAAAACTAAAAACTAAAATTTTCTAATAAACATATTTTATCAAATTTAACAACAAAAATTAAAAACTACAACAACCTATTCTTAATTAATGAAACTTGAGAATGATGATTTTAATTAGCTATTACAAAAGAGAAGACAAAAAGAAAAAATAAAACTAGATCTGACCATAATCATCTTAAATTTACCAACACCCAAAAGAAAAGTTATACTAGTCAAAGATTTGAAATAAGATGGAGACAAATATAGTAAAGAAGATAAAACCAAATCGATAAGTAAAATTTAATTTGCTCTTTGGTTCAAACAAATTAATATATTGACATTTGACTCATTCCTTATCTAAAATCTTGTTTCTTTTTATTTTTTATGTTTCTTGTTTTAGTTTTTTAGAAATAATTATATTAATAAAATATGTTTGTCTTGATATGATGTAGTTTTTTATTTTAAAAATAAAAAACAATAGGTTGCAAAAACACAGATTCTGTTCTTTTTAATATTATTATCACAACTGGTTTTAAAAACCCAAAACAAGTTTTTATGTATCATCATATATGGTTTAAAAACCAAAAACAAGTTTTTTTCTTTCGTTTTCCTGCTGTAATCCTTCCTTTCTTATTTTATTCTTCATACTTTGACATTTTTCATTTCTTTTATTTTTCTAATGCTGTTTTGAACTTCTTCATTTCCTACACTCCTTATGCTTTGTTTTGCTTCTTTGTAGCCTTTTTTTATCATAATCTCTTGTGCTTTTCTTTACAAGGTATCCTATGATGATGATCTTGATCTCTTGATTTAATTTCTTTAGAATGATTACGATCGTCTTCTTGTTAAAAACAATTGCAAGAAACTTAAAAGACAATTTTTAGGAGGTTGCTAATATTCTGTTTCATAATGTGTTCTTTACTTTTACTTTAAAAAAATCAAAATATAAAAGCTTTATAACTTTTCCAAAAAATTTTAAACTATATGAATAAGTGTATTATATTAAATACGAAATTGTCTTTATTGCAGGTCATGTTCTGCGTTGAAGAAATTCGATAATCGTCCAACCTTGTCCGTCTTTTTTGTAGTTTGCAGTTGTCCATCTGTCAAGGTAAATCGTTTAACTAAGTAATGTCTACACTGTGATCGATTTTGTATTGTTCTTTGCAATTTTCTTAGAATGATTGATGAGTTTTTATGCTATATTTAATAGTCTAAGTATTTATGTTTGGGTTTTGTTTAAATTGAAACATAAATACTCGAACTTCAATGTGATTAATTCAAACTTAGTATTAACATTAGAAATTAACGTAATGATTATGACAATCCTTTGCATAATAATCCCCTAGGATCATATATAGACTGAAACCCGTGATGCAACTTCTATGAGACATATCGGTAAAAACATTTCATGAACTTAGGAGTCACAACGAGAACTTGCTTTCTCGATTCATATGGTGTAACAATACCACATACTATAGTGCTTGTTTAAATTCAAACTTAATTTATGAACATAAATGTGATTAATTCAAACTTAATATTAACATTAGAAATTAACGTGATGTTCATGACAATCCATGCATAATAAATCCCTAGGATGATATATAGGTTGGAAACCCGTGATGCAACTCCTATGAGACTTATCGGTGCAAATTTCCTTAAGCTTAGGAACCACAACGAGAACTTTCTTTCTCGATTCACGTGGTGTAACAGTGCCACGTTCCATAGCGCTTCCTTTTGTATTTCATTTTGTAAAAGTAATATATTTTATTATGCTTCCTTTTGTATTTCATTATGCTTCATTTTGTAAAAGTTATGTATTTTATTATGCTTCCTTTGTATTTCGTTATGCTTCATTTTGTAAAAGTTATGTATTTTATTATGCTTCATTTTGTAAAAGCAATGTATTTCATTATGCTTAATTCATTTATATTTCATATGCTGTGAAGTATGTATAACTTTGTTCATAAGTTAAGATCATTGATCACTTCTTATAACTATGTTGGTTTAAGTACTTTTTATTACTATGTTGATTGAAGCAAAAATGCCTCATTTATATGAAATGCACATCACTAAATAATTGAAAGCTTACTTCCTTATTAACTTTCCCTCTATAAGTTTGTAATAAAATTTGTAAAGAGTTGGTAACAATAGTAACAATACATGTAACAAATTCCTTATTGAAAGAAACTATAATCATATTAATGCTAATTTTTGAAATACGATTCAAATTCTTTATATTTGTTAGATGTGTTATTTATAGAATAGAAAAGTCAATAGTTGTAAAGTTTGGAAGTTATACATTATTTCTTTTAACAAATAATGAACTTTGTAATGAACGGAACATGTTAAAAATGTTTCTAATATGATTCAAACTATGGGGCCAAAGATCCAATCATCTTTTTTTTTTAATTGAATAATATATTTCTATAACAGGAACTAATATAAAATACTAATAAGTTCGCGGCCTAGAAGCCTTTAGGGGTCATTACAAAAGATTAGTAGAAGAAGAAACAAATAATAAGAACAATGAGCAACTTTAAGAAAAAAAATGCTCAAAGTTGCCATCGGTTCCAATCATCTTTGATTATGATTTGTTAATATTTTGTTAAATGCTCTAAAATGATTAAAGGAAAAACTTGACGAGTTCTTTATATTTTTATTCTAATTAATTTTATTTTATATTGGAAAATCATAGAGAAATAATTTAATAATATTTTATATTGGAAAATCATTGAGAAATCATTATAGATATTCAATATAATAGCACCTGGACGAAACAAGGGAAAGAAGGTGGTAACTAGCAAAGATATTCTTCCCTCACAATGCAACAATAACAACAAACTTTGTCCATCAATAAAGCCAGGCAACAACAACCTCTATCTACCTTAACTAGTGCTGAGGGATCTTCAGGTTTATGAATCTTTAGCACCTATAATTACACTTATCCTCAAATATATCTTTATACATTTAATTTTTTATTATAATTATTTTTTGTTAGGTTCTAATACTAACATCTGAAAAAAAAGGTAGTTGGTACTGCTATCGCCTGCAACCAAATTAAAAAAAACCAACTTTCGTTAATACAAATTAATGTAGTAGTAGAAAGTGGGTATCGTTCCCATGAGGAATTTTAACGATAAGGATTGTACAAGTTCAAAACAAAATTAGGTACGAAAAAAGGGGGGTTTTCAATTCACATAAATTTAAGAAAAAGATGATAAAAATCGAAAATTAATAAAAGTAAGTGACTCTGAAAATTTAATAGACAAACCTTGGTTTCGGGTCACCGATGTTATCACACTAAAATGGATCCTTGATATAAAATTCAGTTCATCAATAAACATTCATTGGAGGATATTTCTTTTAAGTGTAAATGATTAGAAACATGTATTCTAAGCATTCTTATTAATCAACAACCTATATATGATCGTAAGTTCAATTGATTAATAACATTAAGAATTAAGAAAGTAATGAACAAGATAACACATGTACGACATGTAATTAATCTAGCTGAACGTCTTCTTAGAATTTTCAACTCTAACGTAAATAAGGTAATCCTAATTGCTACTTGTGATTAATAAAACTGAACGTCATATTTTATTAATCTAGCTATTAAACGAATCAATTCCTAGTTGCGCAAATAGAAATCAATCAATTTAATTAGAAAAAGTAATTCAAAAGACACTCAATGTTCATCAACAAAACAAATTTTATTAAAATATCTCACACATAATAGATGATAACACGGTTCCTCTCAACCAAGAAAAAGAATTTAGCTACTTATAACGAAAGTGAAATTCAACAAAGAAATAACAAAATATAAAGTCTACATCCCTGGTCTTTCTAAAAAATCCGAAAATATTTAGAAAAATACCGCAGAAAATGAAAAACTCCTATGGCTGTCGAGAAAACAAGAAGAAAAGAATGCAGAAAATGTAAACTATTCCTAAAGTGGTGCTGCGTGAACAGTAACAATTTTTTCCTTTTTAATGCCTCCCGATCCCTTCCTTTTCCATCCTCTCTTGCAGATCACCTCTTCCACGTGTTCAGATTGTGAATCTCTATTAATCTGATCTTAAAAGATTATGAGAATCTAAAACGAATCAAATTTAAATTTGAAAGCAGATCTGCAGATTTTTTTCTTTCATCCTTGCACGTGGCCACGTTTAGTCATGAAATTGCTACCAATTTGAAATTTCGGATTTCTTTGTTTCTTTTGCATCTTTTAAATTCAATTTCATCTCCCAAGTGTTGGAAATCATCTGAAAACAATTAAGAGACAATTCCATTAATTTTGGACAATAATTTTCACAGATTAAAGAGAATTAAATAGAAAATAAGCATAAAATCTCAACTTAACAGTAGTGGTATCACTAAAGGTTTTGACTTGCAACGCATGAATGTTGCAATGAACAACAAGTTTTCTGTTCATATTGACACCTCGCAAGGTTGTCCTGTTGACAAGATTTAATCAACAAAATTGTCCACTAAGTTAAGGGTTATTGTCAGGACTGAATTGCCTTGCCTTCAACATGCCAAGTAGTTGAAGGAAGACAACTTGCTACAGAATGCTCTAGACAAAGTTTTGGTAATTATTCAATTTATTTAATTGTATGCATTTTTTTACTTATTTAAAGACTAATTTCACCTTTACTTGTTGTTCACAGATGAAGCTTAATATCGTCGATATCGAGAAGCCTGAAGTGTCAATCTGTGTGAGTTTATTATTGAAACAAAGGGCTAAGGATCATCATTATCGACTACATCAATACTACAAATCTTTTCCTTCAGATGAGGAGGCAAAGAGACATGTTTCCGAGCAAGTGACTTCGGGAAATTGGATCCAAATGTGTGATTATTGGTCCTTTGCCAATATTAAGGTTTATCCTCTTTCTTTTCACATTGCTTCAATTAATCTTGTTTCACAATTTAATGACACATTCTTTTCTTTATTTAGGAATAGTGTGAGAAAGTTGAGGTTAATAGAGAGAAAATGAAAACTCCTCACAACCAAGGCTCCAAATAATTTGTTATCGTATGAAATGAATTTGTAAGTTCTTTGTTTAGAAGTTATAATTATATCAATAAATACTATTGTATTTATTGTGTTTCAATCTTTTTTTTTCCATAAAACAGAGTCAGAAGGAACTACATGAAGAAGAGTGTGATAGGATCATACTTTACAAACTCACATATTACAAGGAAGGTGAAGGTTGGACTTCTAAAAAACCACAAAATAACTATGAAAGTATAAAAATTTGTTTAATATACTTATTTATTTATGTAGTACTAACTAATAATATTTTAAATTTTAGAATAAGATGTAAGAGTTGTTGCGAAGGTCATTGTCTGACGAAAATAAGCCAAATATATATGAGATTTGCAACAATGTCCTTGGTATAAGATCAGGGTACATCAAAGGTATTGGGCATGATTTTAAGCTAATTGATTCATCATCGTCATGACTAGCATATGTAACGACGCTTCAAAAGGACAATCAGTCACTTAAGGCTCAGTTATAATGTAATGAGCAAAGTTAAACTGTATAGAACGAAAGTTGGCCAAGCTTGAAAAAATGGACAAACAAATATTTGGTCCAAATTATGTAAGTAGTAGTGATGATGAGCACGAGTCTTAATTTGTACATAACTTTTTTTGTTAACATTTGTAAATAACATTTAATTACATTTTATTTTTATATAAAAATGCTTCTAAATTTTAATTATTTTTAATTTTATTTTTGTTTAATTAATTATAAATCAAAAATTCTAAATATTACAAACAATAAGATGGATTGAAAATTTTACCATTAATTATAATTAAATGAAAATTTGTTAGTAGGATTGTTTAGTCAAAAATAAAAAATCGTCACCAAAATTTTTTAACTATGTTCTTAAAAATGTCTAAAAGAATTTTTAAAAATAATTAAAAATTAAATCAAAAAATTTTAAAAATTAAATAAAAAACGTAGCTAAAAAGATTTGGCTATAATTCTAAAATCGTCGCCAAACCTTTTTAGCTATGTTCCAAAAACCATCACGCTTAACTTTTACTTACGTTTTGAAAATAGTCACTAAATATCATTTGTTACGAAACCCAAAATGCCACATAATATTATTACCTACAAATATGGTAACATAGTTAATAACTTTTTGCCATGAAAACAAAGCATCCATAAGTATCTTTGGCGACGATTGATCTTTTCTTCGCTTGTCACTTTTAGCAACATATCTGAGATCGGAGCGAGATATAATTTACGACGATATTCAAAAAATATTACTGATAATATTTTGCTACTGCAATTTTGCGATTATTCGTGTGACCAATTTTTGTCGTCGCTAAAAAGTATTGGTGACAAATTTTGACTTTTAGTGACGAAAATGTTAGTCTTCGAAAGCCCCTTTTGTTGTAGTGTGGATTTAGAATGTTTGTCCATTGCTAGATCAGTCAGACTTGCACAACCTAGTCAACTTAAATTTGTTTGGACAAGCCACAGACAAGTATGATCTATAATCAAATTACTTAAATCTTGTTTCGAAATAATGTAAACATCTTTCTTTTCAAGATTATCTTAAGCTAGTAAATTTAAGGGTAGAGAAACTAACAAGGATGTTGAAATAACTAATTAATCTCAAGCAATAAACATGTCTTAATTAGAAGGCTTCTAAATTTTAAAATATTAAAAAGAAAAAACAAAAAAAGTCTAAAGATGTCACAATTTTAAATAACTTTTTTATCATGATTATATTGTATCAAGTGATTAAAAGTGTCTGTATATCTTAGAATAAATCTATTTTAAAAAACTACCTAGTTAAATGTGTATGTTGCAAACAAAAGACTTATATCATTAGAAAGAGCTTTCTAAAGATAAATTACAAATATTTGGTGATAGAAATGACAACGGGCCAAACTGAGCTCGGGCATGGGCTCAAGGCCTGGACCATTAGAAAGAGCTTTTTAAAAATAAAAGTACAAATGTTTGGTAATAGAGATAAAAATGGGCTGAGCTGGGCTCAAGCATGGGTTAGGGGCCTAGATCTGGCCCGCAATCCGATTGAGCCTGAGACAGTAGGCCTGAGCTTGAGCCATGTCAGGCCAAAGGCAATTCGAACTGGAGCCCAACTCAACATGACCAAAATTTATTTAATTTACAATATCAAAATGACGTCGTTTTGCATATAAAGATCAGGTCTCGGGCTGAGCTTAGGCCCAAGCTTGGTCTGTTAACTTCCAGCTAGGCTCGGGCTAGGGACCGAGCTTAGTTGCCATCACTATTTGGTGAAACATGTTAAGTATAAGTACAAGCTAAAAAGAATCTCCTTGATATGCGAAAAGGTCCAGTAATATGTTGATGATGTTGAATATATAATATATATTTATCTTGTTGATTAATAAGAGGACGTAAATACACAACGCACATTAACAAAAGTTACAGAAAATGTACGCAACACTACTAGCAAATTGATGACACATACATAATTGCGGCGAGCCAGAAATATTGCAACTCGTGTGTTCCATTAGTTATTAATGCAATGACCAATACCGGGACTATGACCAAGAGTTGTAGGTCTAAAAGCGTCTATGCTATCTTCATTAGCTTTGATTCCGTGGTGAATATGGCCTCGACGAATTACTTTTATTGTTTCTCTTCCCTTCTTTACAAGTACGTTCTTCCCAGTGGAGGATTTCGTACATTTGGAGCACTTACATGTCGTCTTTTCTTTGTTTCAAATGCCTTCCTTGAATGCAAAGAAGATCTTGTGACAGTATCATTAGTGAAATGATCAAAGCAGTGAAGACAATTGTTCTGGACATACTGAAGGAAACGATTAATAGATTAGACGCTAAATTTTGCTATAAAATGTTCTGTTGTCGAACAATTTCTCTAGGCTGTAGCTTAAGTGAGCTTAAAGGCTTAAGAGATATATATAGGACAACGGAGGGCTTGCTACACATAGAAAAGGAAGATACTACGAAAATATTCAGATCAATACAACAAAGGGTTCGTTAAAAAGCTCTAAGCAAAGCACACGAAGAATTAAATTCTCCACACAATCAAACAAAAGAGGAAAAGGTAAAAACCCTTAAATTAGTTTTCCACAAACCAAGGAAGATTCCATTGCTTAACTGACCTAAACTTGATCAAGATGATTAAATGAAATGCTCAGGCATGAATCCTAAAGATAGCAATGCGTCCACTAACTGTGTATAAGAAAATATTTGCTTACAAGGTAAGGTCCCAGACAAAGAATTGTGATGACAGCTTAGTATTCATGCGTCTTTTAGGGTGTAATGGTGTATGCATGTTACTTGTACGTATCAACTATCACTAAGAGTCATGTGATTTCCTTTCATTAGAGTATTAATGTATTAATGGTTCATACACAAAGACATCGAAACTTTTAAAAAATCTTTATTTTTTATTTAATAATCGAAAGAACGAAGTTCCTTATTATACCTGCATGTGATGTATTCCCCTTCTGTATTTACATTTATAATATGGGAAGATAAACGAAACCTGACCCAAAAAGGTCGGAGAGATTCTTTAGGCCTACCTTTTGCCACTATTCTGGACTCTAGAGATATAAATAAACCAAATTAATGGTTAGGCCTTTTCCAGGATTTAATATGTACCACTAAACCTCACCATTTGCGTTGGAATGCACTTTGGCCGCTAGCTGATAGCTGCCAGTGCAAGTTGCCCCGGAATATGCTTCAGGAGATTTTAATATCTTATGATAAATACATATATATGTTTGGTCTTTTAGAAAGAGATCTCAATCACAACTGTAAATGGCAGTTAGTTAAAAGGACCACACAACATAAAACATTCTCTTACAGCTACGAGAATCTAGCTACCTATGTAGAACTCCAACGTTAATGCGTCCAACTCTCTAAAAGTTTTGCGGCGCTATTCTCTGGTGGCCAACGAGAGGCAACTTGGTACTTTTGGTTCGTGAATTTTGTTATTATAGTAAATACACTGACGGCCACTGGGACAAGTTTCCTTCTTGATCATATTTCACATGGTATGTTGTCTCTTTTGTCTGTTAATTAGACTCTAGAGCTCAGATTCCACTCAAAACATCAATGGTTATCATTCCTCTTAAATATAGTAAATCACTTGTCGCATTGGCTTTTTCAAACTTGACTTTGCGTTAAATTAGAGAGCTCTGAGGTGACTTGCTGAACTGTATGGACAAGCAAATTGGATCCACTTTTTCTGCGCATGCATATATAATGGACAAGCAACATATATTTTTCCTTCTTTTTACCAAAATTTGATTGGTTCAACATTCTTTTAAGACGTACGCATATATGTTTGTATATTTTAGTGGTGCCTCAAACGTGTAAAGTCTCTTTAACAAAAAGGTGTTTAAACATATAAAAATTAGACAAATTTCAAATTATTTAGTAAATACTACATATTTTGTACTAAATTACATTTTACAACTGAATGCTTTTGTTTGGATCTCATATTTAGAAATGACATTAATATAATTGAACTTTAAAATTTTACGTTCAATATAATGCCAGTTCTTTTAACATTTTTATTTATATTGATAAAGAAAACTATTAAATTGGATATAAAATGCATATATTTGTGTGCATCTTACAGAAAATATGAGCATAAATTCCTTATAACACTACAAGAAAAACGTGATTTTGCGACGGAAATTACCGACGGAAAACATTCAATTTCCGTCAGTATGTAATATTAGCGACGGATTTTACTGACGGACATAGGCGTCGTAGAAACGGCCGTAGCTAATAAACACCGACAGAAAATAATATTCCGTTGATAAATTTACCGACGGAAAAATG
>JANQAP020000519.1:245877-260991 GCA_026874005.2 Erythroxylum coriaceum
ACCCACCACCCACCCACAGTATACATATATATAACCATCTAAGAGCTTCATTTTTTGGAGACAAAATAAACCCAATAGAGACCATATCTCAAAATGATGCACGATGGACCAAAAACCAAGTAGAAATCAACGATGGAAGCAACGAAAATGACAGAAAACTGACACAGTCGAGGGAGGAGAAGAAAAATGGTAGGGAGGGGGGGGGGAGGTCTGGTTAAAATGATGATGATAAAATGACATTGTTTTACTTATGAACAATTCGGCAATTACCGACGAACTACTGACGAAATATTTCCCGTTGGTATTCAATTTCACCAATTCTCGTGCCATCTGTTGTTGCCTTATTTTACGACGAAACTACGAATTCTGTCGCTATATTACGATGAAAAAATTGCGGGTTTATTTTCCTTCCACATTTACCGACGAATGTCTCGTCCGTCGGTAAACCCGTTCACTTTATCGATGGAATGTCTCTTTCCGTCGCTAATTACCTACGGAAATCTTACCGTCGGTAATTTGTTATTTTCTTGTAGTGTAAAATAGCGTCAAAATAAAGAACTAGTGGAAAGGTTTGCTTTTTCATATTTTGGTTAAATAATCAAAAGGGCTGGTTTCCCTTAACCCTTTTTAATATAGACCTCTTGTTTCTATACATGCCAGGATCAGGGTTTCAGAAAGGTAAATAGGGAGGCCATAATACTACTTTTCTAAGATTTCATGGTGTAGAGGGTATCTCAATGCCTTTTTGATTTTGGGAATGTTTAGTTTGTAAGTAGCTATTTATATAATACAAAATTTACTTGTTTATAAGAGAAAGTGATAGGCATTTGCCTATTGGGATCACGTGCCCTACTCGTGGTATACTAACGACCAGTTTTTTCTGTTTCTTCTTTTGCCCTGTTTGACAATCAACTTATTGCATTAGATGTTAGCTGATAGCTGATTAATATCAGCTGATTTGATCAGCGAATTGCATTAGCTATTTGTTAAAGATGTTTGGTAAAATTAGCTGTTTATGTGTAAAATGACTTATGAGGATATGACTTTAATAAATTTAGTTTTCAATTTTTGAGATTGATTTAGTTTAATAATTTTTATTATTAAAAACTGATCAATTTATTAATTAATCGATCAATTTTAATAAATTAATCAATTTTATAAATTAAAATAAATTCATTAATTTTCATTTTACGTCTTCTTTTTTAATTAAAATTTAAATTTTTGATAAATAAAGGCAAATTTTTTAATTCTTCAATTTTATTAAATCTTTAACCAGATTTTATACCAGTCTAATATTAACCTTTTAACGTCAAACTTTTACCAACTTGTGTACATACACTGTAACATCAAACATTGAAGCTTGTGCATTTCTAGAGTTGGATTTAGCTAACTATCGAATCCCAGAATGAGGTTTCTGTTTAGAGGGGTAATGACTTCCAGTGGGAACGACTCATTCGAGGTCTGTATATGTATGCTTTAGCAACTAAAGAAGCCAATTAATTTCTAAAAAGAGAAAAAACGAAATATGGCAATTTTTAATTCAGCATAGGCCACTTGAAACAATTAGTATTGTGAGAATTGGGAATATAATATATGGCCACATTCTTGGAAAGCCATTGAATTCTGCCACATTTACTTGGAACTTCTCATCCGACATTATCTCCTCACAAGCTGCAAAAATTTCACTTTATAGCCGAAATTGTTGGTTCTTAAAGCTGTGTTTGCCATTAATGACATTAAAAGCTCAAGTAGGGATGTCAATGGGCCGGCCCGTGGCCTGTGCAGACTGGGATGGACCGGCTTGAGTCCGGCCCACCGACGGGCTGTCCGGCCCGTGGTCGGCCTAGCCCGTTTATAAAAAAAGAAAAAGAGAGTAATAATTAAAGCAATAAAGCTCAAGGAGGAGGTGACGTCCATCAAAAGGAAAGCAGATCCTGTGCAAGAAGGTTGTATGCATCATGTCATTCTCCCAAGTACAGCCTCGACAAGCATACTAAAGTAAAATTTAATTTACCATCTTTACAGCAACATCTACATGGTTGGTTAAACAATGTTTACCACTCACGACATGCATGCCACCTACCCAGTGCCTCCCCAACTCGAATTTGATCCCACGCTTAATGTTGAACCTAAATTTAGAAGATGATTCGCCTTGTTTGAGTGGCTTCAATGTTGGAGCTTGGAAGACGAGCACGACCGTTGATCCCATGTTGAAAGCACCAACCTGAAAGGTTCAAATAATGAGAAACAAGGCTTTCATGCTAAAGGTGATCCACAGAAGAGAAAAGTGCAGGCACAAACCAAATTCTGCCAATGATAATAAACTAATTAATTGACTATGATCAAGATGGGCTTCTACCTATTGAAATACAACTATATAATTGTAATATAATTGCGGCTAAATCTCTATTCATCATTCTCTTTCATGTCTCCATCGAGCAAGCATTGATATGCAAATATCAAAATATGTTCATGCCATTACCAACCTCATCCCCTTTTCTAAGAATTTTGCTAACACCTTCAGGTTCATATACGCGCTCCTGTGGAGGTTCGGTATTTAATAGCATTTTCCTTGGCCTGTTTGTCAGCAATTCTGGTTCAATAGAAAGCTGCCACATGAAAATTCAAACTGAGTTCAACTTAAGGGTCAGAAAACAGAAAATGCAAAACAGTGATAAGTCAAATCTATTTCTCTGATTCTCTCAGAGTCAATAACAATTTTAGTATACCATTCACCGATGTTACCCATGAATAAAGACCAAACAATGGTTTTAAGTATTATTAGTATACAGATACATGCAAATGGGATTTAGCTCATGGTTTCACATTATTAATGCAAGACTACAACACACGCATTGCCGAAACAAAAAAGAACAACATGCACAACATTCTATAGAATTTCACGACATCAACCTAAGAAAGGGACAAGAAACAAAGAGAACTAGTACAAAGAACCGACCGAAATCAGAAATAGAAACCCAAAAAGTTCAAGAAACCATTTTCTTTCAGCCAAAACCATCAATAGTCAGATGGTTAAAAGTGTGGTTCAATCATCCACTAACAAACAAAGATATGAAGCGTAAACAGAAAGCATCAACTAATATTAAAAGAAACAAAAGGGAGAAGAAAAAAGTGAAGAACGATCCAAGATCTTTAAACAGAAGAAAACAGAACTTACCATGCAAAACAATAAAGGGAAGAGAGAATGTGACTTTGACAAGAATGCAAGTAACGTCCAACACCACCATCCATCACCGCCACTCTCTACCTCACCACCGTCTCCACCGCTGCCTCCGCTGGGCGCGTCACAACAAGAAATTCTAATATCTCCTTCCCAATAATGGTGGGTGGTATAACGATTGGGTCGTGGATAAGGAGGCGACAATGGCGACGGATTTGTGTCGCTACGGTTGGATGCGGTGGAGAGAGTGCGAATTTAGTGGTCAAGATTGAGAAATTGGAGGAGGATTTGCGGAGCTCGGCTACAATAATTAGATTAATGTCGAGACAACTTGAAAGTAAAGAGTAAAGAGGGCAAAATCGACATTAAAGAAAAAACTATCAGCTGATTCGATAAAACGCTCCTCTATAGCAGCTTTTTCAAAATCAACTGATTGGGTTAAATAAGCTAACTCAACCAGCTAATAACCAAACAACCTAAATAACTTTTTTATAAAGTCAACCAGCTATTTGAGGTCAATCAGCTATTTTTTGGCTGATCAGCCAATAACCAAACGGGGCCTTTATGTGTGGGCGTAGCTGCTTGATGATACTTTGAGTTACAAATAGGGATGGCAATCCATGGGCGGGCCACGGGTCGACCCAGCCCGGCCCGTGGCCCTATCGTTTTGTCCAAAACGACGCCATTTTGTCTCTTTTTTAATTAAAAAAAATATAGACGGGCCAGACGACCCGTCGGTGGGCAGGGCCGCGGGCCGGTCCATCCTGGCCCTCGTGGGCCAAGGGCCAGCCCGCGCCCGCCGTGACTGAGACCAAGCTGGGCCCGACCCGGCCCATTGACATCCCTAGTTATAAATGGTAAAAGTGTTTGAATGATAGTTCCTGTCTAAGGCCACTTTTCTTTTTCTTAAATTTTTTGGATCATACTTCCAAGAAGCTTCACCTTTTTTTTTCTTTCTTACCTACTCTCAATTTCCTGATATTCATCACAGGTTACCGCTCTCCTCATTTTGCCCCAAAACCAAACATTTTGGACATGTTCAAATGCTTGAATTTCTCTTTTTTGCTTCTTGTCTTTGCATTTCAACTAATCATTAAATTTGTTTTAGGGCGAACCTTAAAATAATTGGTAAGATTACTTCTTTATGACCAAAAGGTCATAGGTTTGAGTCATGAAAATAGTCTTTTTGTAAAAATGTAAAGAAAAGACTACGTACAATTGATGACTGCCACCAACCCTTATAAAGTAGAGAGTCTTGTATTCTGAGTTTGCCCTTTTTTTAATTAGACAAGGAGTTTTTGCACGAAATCTTGGGTAATTTTAACAAATTGAGAAGAGAACTTGCGAAGTAGTCAATTAGGTTAAAATGTTAGTCTTGCAATATCAAAGTTATGGAAGGAGTAATTTTGTTGTTAAACAAAATATTAACATTGTTCCGATGGACAATATTATGGCCATCATTTTTTAAATTAGTTGATAGAAAGAATATATTTGTTTTAAAAGATTAATTGATTTAGTTATAAAGTTTGCTAATTTTTAAGAAGAAAATTACACATTAATAGGTGCAATTTAAAATTTAAGCATGTGTTAATTGTGCTCTTAATTTGAAGAATTGTAATAATTTCAAAACTTAAAAATTTCATTATGAATCAAATATAGGATTTTTAATTCTTCAGCACAAATTTTTTTATAAAATTGAGATATTTCAAAATGTAAAGACATATTTTAAATTAAAATTTCATTTAAACTTAACTTCCATCTCATCATCTTCCATCCTTTCATAGTAAATTAAATGATTTTAATTTTTGTCACCTGCACATAGCAGCCAGTGCCGATATAATTTTACCAGTTATTGGCAATGATTTTATAATGATGGTGTAAAGATGTTGTCACTGTCAGTGGATCTAAGCCAGCTAAAAATGCAGAAAGATTTTATATCCAAATTTCAAATTTGTTAAAGAAAATAATAATACTGGGAATCAATGAATAATGAAACATATCTAATGTAGCAAAGATATTAATTATGACAATAAAGCTGATTACACACAAAAAATCAACAACAGCACTTAGTGAGAGTACCGTTAAAATTCTAGTCATTAATTCTACTATACCTTTACAGCTTATTTATTGTGATATCAGGGGACCTTTCTCATCTTATTTCTTTTCTAGTTCTCATTATTTCATTATTTTCATTGATGAATTAGTTGATATACTTGGATATTTCCACTTGTTCACAAATCTCATGCCCTGCATATTTTTCAAACCGTCTAAACCATAAATGAAAAATTATTCTCCACCAACATTAAAAACTTTCAATGCGATGAAGCCCTTAATGAGTATGCTCTCTATGTGAAAGCCTATGATAATGGAGACATATTGCTAGTTTGTATTTACGTGGATGATCTCATCTTTACCAGCAACAATCTAAGATTGTTTGAAGAGTTCAAAAAGGAGATGTCTCATGAGTTCAAGATGACCGACATAGGAATCATGTCTTATTTTTTGGGCCTATAGGTGAATCATATGGAGGAAGGAATTTTTATCTCTCAAGAAGGATATGCAAAAGAAATATTGAAGAAATACAAGATGCTTGATTGCAACCTCGTGAACACGCCCACGGAGTGTGGAACGAAACTATCAAAGTTTGGAGAAGGCAGAAAGGAAGATCTCATTTTATTCAAAAGCCTTGTGGAAAGTTTGAGGTACTTGACATGTACAAGACTCAATATTCTTTATGCTGATGGAGTAGTGAGCCGTTTCATAGAAGTTCCTACAACAACTCACATGAAGGCAGCAAAAAGAATACTTCATACTTGAAAGGAACGTTGGAGTATGAATTATTTTATATTTCCTCTAATAATTTCAAGCTTATAGGATATTACAATAGCAACTTTGCTGGAGATATTGATGATATAAGGAGTATTACCAAATTTATATTTTACATGGGTAATTATGCAATTTCATGGAGTTCAAAGAAGCAACCACTTATTACGCTATCTTCATGTGAATATGAGTATGTGGCGACAACCTCTTGTACTTGTCATGCGATTTGGCTAAGGCAACTGTTAAAGGAACTTCATTTGATTCAAGAAGAAGCAACAGAGATTTACATTGACAACAAGTCTACCCAAGCACTTGCCAAGAATTCACTGTAACATGATGGAAGTAAGCATATAGATACAAGATATCATTTCGTTAGAGAGTGTATTGCAAGAAAGGAAGTTGAGCTTAAGTACGTGAAGACACCAGATCAAGTTGCAGATATTTTCACAATGGCATTCAAGTTCGAAGACTTTAAAAGACTAAGATCAAGACTTGGGATGAAGAGGAAAAGTTCAAATTAAGGAAGAGTTTTAAAAATATAATTTGAACTTTAGAGTTTCTAGATTTCTCTTGAAAAAATATCTTTTTATTCTAAAATTACAATTATTGCTAGGAATTTTTTTTAAATAGTCTTTTTTTAGAATAGTCTTGTGAGTAGATATGCCTAGAGCACTAGATTGTTCTAAAGGGCATTTAATAAGTTAGTTAAGTAGAAAGTTGTTGCACATTTAAGTAGTAGTTCTAGAGTAATCCTAAGCTCCCTATAAATACCTCTTATACTAAGCATTTTAAACAAGCCAAAAATTGAGTGACACATTCTCTTGCCTAATTCACTCTTCCACCTTCCAACATGCATGTTACTTATATGTATTAACTATGACTAAGAGTTATGCATTTTCCTTTCATTAGAGTATTAATGGTTCATACACAGAAATAGGGATGGCAATTTTTGACCCATTGGCCTAAATTTAGTTGTTTTCAATAGGCCGACCCATGTACCAGACTCAGGCATAGATAAACTCAAGGTCTAATTATTTTAAGCAAAACAACATTATTTTATTTAGAAGAGTTGAGTCTCGGGTAAGCTTGAATCTGAGCAACCCAAACACTGATCTAATTAAAAAAATAAATTATTTTATACTTTTAATTTTAAAAAAATTTTAAAAAAATTGGTGGAGGATGGCCCATAGGCCAGCCCATTGCTATCCCTACACAGAGACATTGAAACTTTTAAAAAATATTTATTTCTTATTTAAAATTCAAAAGAAGGAAGTTCTTACTTATTATACTTGCAAGTGGCGTTTTCCCCTTTTGTATTTACATTTATAATAAACGAAACCTGACCCAAAAAGGTCGGAGAGATTCTTTCGGCCTACCCTTTGCCACTATTCTGGACTCTAGCGATATAAATAAACCAAAGTGATGGCTAGGCCTTTTTCAGGGTTTAACATGTACTTACCACTAAACCTCACCATTTGCATTGGAATGCATTTTGGCTGCTAGCTGATAGCTGCCACTGCAAGTTGCCTCAGAATATGCTTCAGAAGATTTTATTATCTTGTGATAAATACATGTATATGTTTGGCCTTTTAGAAAGAGATCTCGACCATAACTGTAAATGGCAGTTAATTAAAAGGACCACACAACATAAATTTCAACTTGACGGCAATATGATCCTTGTGACTGCCACTGACAACTTGGAAAGACAAGGCCTTTAATAACAATATATATAACATTCTCTTACAGCTACGAGAATCTAGCTACCTATGTAGAACTCCAACGTTAATGGATCCAACTCTCCAAAAGTTTTGCGGCGCTATTCTTTGGTGCCCAACCAGAGGCAACTTGGTACTTTTGGTTCGGGAACTTTGCTATTATAGTAAATACATTGACGGCCACTGGGACGAGTTTCCTTCTTCTTGATCATATCACATGGTCTGTTGTATCTTTTGTCTGGCAATTAAACTCTAGAGCTCAGATTCCATTCAAAATATCAACGGTTATCGTTCCTCGTAAATAGTAAATCACTTGCCGCATTGGCTTTTTCAAACTTGATTTTGCGTTAAATTAGAGAGCTCCGAGGTGAATTGCTGAACTGTATGGACAAGCAAATTGGATCCACTTTTTCTGCGCATGCATGTATAATGGACAAGCAACTTATATTTTCCTTCTTTTTACCACAGTTTGATTGGATCAACATTCTTTTAACACATATATATGTATATGTATGTTTTTTAGTTGTGCCTCAAACGTGTAAAGACTTAACAAAAAGTGTTTAAACATATAAAAATTATATACATTTCAAATTATTTAGTAAATACTGCATATTTTGTTCTAAACTACGTCTTAGAACTGAATGCTTTTGTTTGGATCTCATGTTTACAAATGATATGAATAGAATTGAACGTTAAAATTTTATGTTAAATATAATGTCAGTTCTTTTAACATTTTTATTTGTATTGATAAAGAAAACTATTAAATTGGATATAAAATGTATATATTTGTGCGCAACTTACAGAAAATATGAACATAAATTCCTTACAAAATCGCGTCAAAATAAAGAATTAGTGGAAAGGTTTGCTTTTTCATATTTTGGTTAAATAATCAAAAGGGCTGGTTTCCCTTAACCCTTTTAATATAGACCTCTTGTTTCTATACACGCCAGGATCAGGGCTTCAAAAAGTAAATTGGGAGGCCAGAATACTACTTCTTTTCTAAGATTTCATGGTGTAGAGGGTATCTGAGTGCCTCTCTGATTTTGGGAATGTTTACTTTCTAAGTAGCTATTTGTACAATACAAAATTTGCTTGTTTATAAGAGAGAGTGATTGACATTTGTCTATTGGGTTCCATGTGCCCTACTCGTGGTATATTGAAGGCCAGTTTTTTCTTTTTCTTTTGGTGTGTGGGCGTAGCTGCCTTAGTTACAAATGGTAAAAGTGTTTGATTGGCACTTCCTGTCCAAGACCACTTTTCTTTTTCTTAAAGTTTTCACTATTTTTTTTTTCTTTCTTACGTACTTTCAGTTTCCTGTTATTCATCAGAGGTTACTCCTCTCCCCATTTTGCCCCAAAGCCAAACTTTCTGGACATGTTTAAATGCATGAATTTCTCTTTCTTTGCTTCTACTATTTGCATTTCAAATAATCATTAAAATTATTTTAGGTCGAACTTTAGAACAATTGGTAAAGTTACTTCTTTATGATCAAAAGGTCACGAGTTTGAGTCACAAAAATAATTTCTTTGTAAAAAATGTAAAGGAAAAATTGTGTACAATTGATGACCCTCACTTAACCATCTCAAAACGGGAAGCTTTGTAGACTAAATTTGCAGACGGGGAGTTTTTGCACGAATTATTGGGTAATTTTAATAAATTGAAAAGAGAAGTTGCGAGGTATTCAATTAGGTTAAAATGTTAGTTTCGTAATATCAAAGTTATAAATAGACTAATTTTGTTGTTAAACAAAATATTAATATTGTTAGGATGGACAATATTATGGCCGTCATTTTTTAAATTATTTGATAAAAAGATATCTTTATTTTAAAAGATTAATTGAATTAGTTATAAAGTTTACTAATTTTTAAAAAGGAAATTACTTATTAATAGGTGCAATTTAAATTTGTAAGCGTGTGTAAATTATGCTCTTTAAAGCTCTGTGATAATTTTAAAACTTAAAAACTTTATTATGAATCAAATTTAAGATTTTGAATTCTTCCGCATAAAATATTTTATAAATTGACATATTTCAAAATGTAAAGATATATCTTTTATTAAAATTTCATTTAAACTTAACTTCCATCTCATCCTCTTCCATCCAATTAACTACTATTTTTAATTGTTGTCACCTGCAGCAGCCAGTGGCAATGATTTTGTAATGATGGTGTAAAGATGTTGTCACTGTCAGTGGACCTAAACCGGCTAAAACTTAAAAGTGCAGGAAGATTTTATATATCCAAATTTCAAAGTAGTTAAAGAAAATAATAATACTGTAAACTCAATGAATAATGAAACATATCTAAAGTAGCAAAGATCTTTATTACGACAATACAGCTGATTACACACGGATGAAGAGTCCAATTAACATACATACATCAGGCTGAAATAGCGGAAATTCATAAATACACAATCTTGATGGCAATTATTTTTACGGCAGTTACTTTTCTTTTTGGGAATGGGGAATTTACAGGATATTTTTTTAGTTTCCAAATGAGGTAAGATATGTTCAGGTTTATGTCTATTCCCTTGGTTCTACAATTTTGGTTTGAAAAACATGACCAACGCCAGGGCTGTGACCAGGTTGTGTGGGACGGAATTCATCATTTTGTCCTGAAATAAAATGGTTGATGCTGGAATGAGCTGCTGATGATACCTTTGAGTCAATTTCATCGGATTCTAACGGATGGCCAACACCTGGGCTAATGCCTGGTGTTGTTGGCCTGAAATCATTATGATCATACGCTGAAGTAGACTCACTTGAGACAGAGCTAGAAATTTGGGTTACTCTTGGGAATAACTCTTGTTTCCCTGCCAAGGATCGGTGGTCACTAGGGGTAATGGGACTTGGGGCCATAGCAGGTTGAGAACTTTCTGCATTTCCTGCCGCATTGTTATGGCGCAAGTTGATAGTATTGCTGCTGATGTGCTTTTGTGGGTGCTCTTTGATGGCTGCAGTCTCTTGCTTTTTTATTGTCTTGATTTGCCTTCCTCCAGTTATTGGAAAGGACTGAATGGAGATGATTAGTACAAATAGAATAGCATATGTGCAAATATTTAGGGTTTGTGCCATTGCAAAACAAGATAGAGATTGGATATTTTTCGTAACTATTGGACAAGAGAAGAAGCTCAAGGGTTTAATGTATGATAGTTTGAGATGGCTGAAGAATAGTTTAAGTTGTAGGAGACTGTAGTTACAGGAGGATGTGCTTACTTGGGACTATGGACTAATATAAGACGCAAGCTACCAAATGGATGCTAAGGTCTGGCTTCCAAGAAGGCATTTATAAGCCTAAAAAGTACGCTCAATGACATTCCTCACCGCTAATTATTTCATATTAGAAATATGTGGGCTAAGATCATCAACATGGACGGTTTATACACTATGTCATAAACATAGTTCAAAAGGGTCCTCTTTCAGATGGAGTATACTATATTGGAGATCCTCCAAATTCTGCATGTTCCACTAGTATGGCTCTATTGTTTAATAATTGATCATTAATGTGGCATAGTTTTCATAGTTGACTTGATATATAATAATAGGAAGAGTGATCATTATATTAAACCGTCCTATCTTCATCATAGTCCCTATGAAGCTGAAATCCTGGTCAGTTAGAATACTTGAAAGCGGTCCAACCTTTCAAATGTAGTGGTAGCTTTGATCTCAAAACTCAAACTTTGCTTCTTTTAATCATGAAATTATGTCTAATAGTTTTACTAGTGGGCAGAACAATAGCCTCTATTGCAACTTCTCGCCTTCATTCAATAGTTTGTTGCTTAACTGCATCCACTCGTAATTTTAAGTATATAAACACGATACAAGTACTTCAATTATTACAAATATTTTTTATACAATCACTATTATCTTATATTGTAGGTTATACTACAGTGGCATTAATGTTTACAGTAATACAAATGATGCAAGTATAAGTATGAATATTGCGGATGCAATTACAACAAATTGCGGCAAATATTTCATCTACAATTGAAGTTGCGATAGTAATTTAAAACCTTGAGTCATATGATCATAACAACCGCAATACTTGTTCTGCCCTTAATTCACGATTCAAGGTCTTGAATCCATCTATAGGAAGTTGAAGCCTGACACTTGACCTTTCATTGAAATGAAATGTCGCTATAATATTGTTTGAGAACGGTGAAGGCGGCAGTTTATTTAATCAATAAAATATCGTCGGTTTCCCCCACCACCAAAATACACCTAAATGATAGGGATTCTCATGTACTCTCCACTTAGAGGTGTATAGTATTAAATGTTGATGGTTTGTACACAGGCTTATAGACCTTTTGTCGACAAGTTCAAGTGAAACCCATCTGTCCATTCCTTCATTGTTTGAAGTTCATTTTTAAAATGGTCTTGTAAACATTCTAAATGGCCTGAATCATTACTAGCTGCTGAAAGTTAAAGATTCCTTATGAGTGGTAACCAGAAGAAATTCAGTTCTTGATCAACTATTCTGTGTATATACAATCTATCGATGTTCAATGATTTGTAATTTAGTTCATCAATTCCAAAGATTCTTTAACCAGACGGCTCAAATTGTTAGTATTTTATTTGCCAGTAGTGAACTAGTCCACTGTCCACCCATAGTTTTCATTTGATAAGTTGATATACTATTTAGTTGAAATTTCATAAGTGCGTTCTCTTCGAAAATCTTGCATATAATCAATATATATATGCATTAAATAGAAAAATGATGGCTTGAAACCCTTTTCATGGTTAAGGTTTTACGACTTAAGTTTGTATTGCTTAGCAGGTTTTCGACAATCACAACACCCGAGACCATATTGTCTGCATATGTCATGTGCGTATTCTGCTTTTTTAAAAGCTCCGCTTCGTCCTACATTCCTAAGTTACAATCCTAGTTGGCTAATTCCATTAGTTCACTTAATCTAAGCAAATTTTTGTAAAAGTAAAAGCGACTATATATACTTAATTGCAGGCTTCAAGAACATGGTACTTGATTTGCCAGACAACTGCCACTAACGGAAGGGGCAATTTGGTTGGTCCTTAAACCGGCCAAAATTTGACCCACATATAATTAATATTTAGTAGTAACATATTGAGGATTGATGTGACTTGAGGTATTTGGAGTTTTGTGTAGTGCTCTTTGACCACTATTTCTTTATCCTAAACTACAGAACTTATTTTTAGGGATCGAAAATACTTTGAAAAAAAGAATTCCGTTCATAAGAGTGTGATTGATTGAACTTTGATGGAGTTCTTATACATTTCAATACAAAAAATCCGTTAAAAACCTTTTTATTTACCTATTTATGTGTTTCTTGTTTTTATTTATTCTATGGATTGACTTTCTTATAAATTTTGTCTCTTAGAATTTAACTTAAGTTAAATAAATTAAAATTTGGTGTAGTTTAAGCCTTTTTTTAATAATTCCTTAGAAATATTAAATACTTATTATACTTAAATATGATTTTCATAGACCAATAAAATTTAAATATTATTGAATATCTCCTTATATCTAATTGTGAATTTAATGAAACCCTCTTATACTAATCGTCATTAAATAGCTTTAACAATAATCAACAACTTACATGTATATCACTTAGAAGTTAGGTTTAGTTAAAGAAATTAAATTTTAATGTAGTTTAAGCCTTTTTCTTAATAATTTCTTAGAAATATTAAATATTTATTATACTTAAAATATGAATTTCATAGTCCAATAAAATTTAAATATTATTGAATATCTCGTTATATCTAATTGTGAATTTAATGAAAGCCTCTTGTACTAATCGTCATTAAATAGCTTTAACAATAATATTCAACAACTTAAATGTATATCACTTAAAGAAGACAGTCTAATTTAGACAAAGGAAAAAAAAATCATCTTTAAAGCATCATTTTATGTTAATTAAAGCATTTAAATGTTTTATTTAATGTACCAGAACATTATATTGGAATTTAATTATCTTTAAATTTATCAAATTGTCTTTTATTTATGATACTTGGTTTTGAGCCGAATACGAAATTTGAATAGGAGCTGATGTCAGGAGCCTTTTTAAGGTCCACAATTAAGTGCATTAAATCATTTGATATGTAGTTTCTAGAATTTAAGGACGATAATAAAAGGCTTAGAGGAAAAAAGTGACTAAGAATTAAGGGTAAAATAAATGTACATTCCATATAGTTTAAAAATTTTAGAAAAACTCTATAATCTTTAAATTTTCCAAAAAGATTTTAAATTCTCAAAAGAACTCATTTTCATAAATTTTGGTTAAAAAATAAGAACGAAATACGCTCATTATAAACATCAAATATGAACTATTTAAATATTGTTTGTATGAAAATTTAACATATCTTTTAAATTCGAACCAAACCACCAAACTAATTAAAATCTGACTCAAACTAATAATTTGTCATAATTATTTTAAATTATTAGTTTAAATCAAATTTAAGTAATTAGAATCGAGTTTAAAATTTTTAGTTGAATTAGAATATTAGTAATATTTGATTATTTTACATATGATTTTCGTTATTATTTTTTGATTGAAGATTAAAGAAGTTTTTTTTTTTGAAAAATTAAAAGCCAGGAGTTTATTTTTTAGAATTTTAAAGATCCGAAAAATTTTATAAGGTTTTTAAGCTATAAAGAATGTCTACATCTTTTACTTGAGGACTTAAAATAAGCGTCAGGTATGTTCCTTTGAGATTTTGTTGGGACGCGAAATTTTCATACCCACGGTATTTTCTGCTGTCTTGAATTCTCTAAACTCCGCGCGATTTTCTCCCTTGGAACTGGAAGTGTCCGCGATCCAGACCCCACCTTGCTACTGTAAGAAACAATTTAAACGAATATGCTGGGGCTAATTGCTTGGAGGCAATTTATCAAAATACCTGACGGTCCAAACTCCAGAGCTTCCCCACTCACACAAAGCCACTCTTTTTCCAGCATGCCTAGCAAAATAACCCACCCGTTTATAGACTTTGTACCTCTCCAAAGGACTTCGACACCTCCCCTGTTAACTCATCAAACATGTGGAAATAAGAAAAAAAAAAGCAGAGCATTTAACAAATACCCAAACAAAGAATAACGGCTCGCAAATTGAGAAGGTCAATGAATAGTAAATGGTCACGAACAGTGACGGAGCCAGGAATTTAAGATAGGAGGGCCCAAATAAAATATAGATTTCACAAAAATTTTCATATCCAAACTAGGTAAAAAAATAAGGTTTTATTAAGAATATAAAATAGTTAAAATTACAATGATCCTCGCCTACTTTTTATAGATTGGAATCTTTTCATAACAAGATCATTGTCAATATTTGCAAATACATCTCTTTTAATGTAACACACTAAACAATCATTCAATAGGTCATCTCCCATTTTATTACGAAGTGAACTCTTGATAATTTTCATTG
>JANQAP020000519.1:366375-376527 GCA_026874005.2 Erythroxylum coriaceum
GGCTCAACAATCTTTCCATCCCAAGGCTTTAGTCCTTCCAGTTTCCAAAGATTCTACCACCAATCAATACATTACCAGGATAGAACAACAAACCCTTTTATTGCCTATCAACATCGCTGTTGATCTCGGGGACCAGTTCTTATGGGTCGATTGTTGATCTCGGCCAGCACGTTGTCGTTATGCTTTATGCTAATTGGCTAGAGCCAGTGGCTGCGGTGACTGTTTCTCATCACCCAAACTGGGTTGTAATAACAATACTTGCGGGGTCATCCCCGACAACACTGTGACAGGCACCGCAGATGGCCAGAAATGGAAGATGACGGCGAGATCTGGCAAAGATGGACAGAAATGGCGAAGATGGTAGAGAGAAAGCTGATTTTGCTGCGATGAAAAATGAGAAGAAAGAAGATGGTGGAGGCAACGAGAGAGTTCCATTCGTGACTCTGAAGTTTAGGTTATTATATACCGGTTTGACCGGTTCGTTGAAAACCGGCCGGTTCTCTGATAAACAGGCCGGTTTTTATACACAAAGGTTATTAATTAGAACCGAACCGGACAACTGGCCGGTTCAGATTATTTTCGGTCGGACCGGCCGGTCCGATTCGGTTTTTAAAACCTTGCCCATGAATTCTAATTAAAGACGGCAATACGTCCACTAACTGTGTATATTTGTTTAAAGGGTAAGGTCCCAGACAAAGAGTTGTGATGACAGCTTAGTTTTCATGCATCTTTTAGGGTGTAATGTTGTATGCATGTTACTTATACGTATCAACTATTACTAAGAGTCATGCGATTTCCTTTCATTAGAGTATTAATGGTTCATACACAAAGAAATCAAAACTCTTAAAAAAATCTTTATTTCTTATTTAATAATCAAAAGAAGGAAGTTCCTACTTATTATACTTGCATGTGATGTTTCCCCCTTTTGTATTCACATTTATAATATGGGAAGATAAACGAAACCTGACCCAAAAAGGTCGGAGAGATTCTTTTGGCCTACCCTTTGCCACTATTCAGGACTCGAGAGATATAAATAAACCAAAGTGATGGTTAGGCCTTTTTCAGGGTTTAATATGTACCACTAAACCTCACGATTTGCATTGGAATGCACTTTGGCTGCTAGCTGATAGCTGCCACTGCAAGTTTCCCCAGAATATGCTTTAGAAGATTTTAATATCTTACGACAAATAAATATATATATGTTTGGTCTTTTAGAAAGAGAACTCGATCACAACTGTAAATGGCACTCAATCATAACTACTATTTTTAATTTTTGTGACCTGCACTTAGCAGCCAGTAGTGGCAATGATTTTGTAATAATGGTTTAAAGATGTTGTCACTGTCAGTGAACCTAAACCAGCTAAAAGTAATGCCGGAAGATTTTATATATCCGAATTTCAAAGTAGTTAAAGAAAATAATAATACTGTGAATCCATGAATAATGAAACATATCTAATGTAGCAATCTTTATTACGACAATACAGCTGATTACACACGGATGAACATTCTAATTAATATACATACATCAGGTTGAAATAACGGAAATTCATAAACACACAAATCTTGATGGCAATTATTGTTGTGGCAGTTCCGTTACTTTTTGGGAATGGGAAATTTACAGGATATTTATATAGTTTCCAAATGAGGTAAGATATGTTCAGGTTTATGTCTATTCCCTTGGTTCTACAATTTTGGTTTGAAAAACATGACCAACGCCAGGGCTTTGACCAGATTTTGTGGGACGGAATTCATCATCTTGTCCTGAAATAAAACGGTTAATGCTGGAGTAAGTGGAGGATGATTCCAGCTTTGAGTCAATTTCATCGGATTCTAACGGATGGCCAACACCTGGGCTAATGCCTGGTTTTGTTGGCCTGAAATCATGCTGATCATACGCTGAAGTAGACTCACTTGAGACAGAGCTAGAAATTTGTGTTACTCTTGGGAACAACTCTTGTTTCCCTAACAAGGATCGGTGGTCACTGGGAGTAATGGGACTTGGGGCCATAGCAGGTTGAGAACTTTCTGCATTTCCTGCCGCATTGTTATGGCACAATTTGATAGTATTGCCGCCGAGGTGCTTTTGTGAGTGCTCTTTGATGGCTGTAACCTCTTGCTTTTTCATTGTCTTGATTTGCCTTCCTTCAGTTATTGGAAAGTACTGAATGGAGATGATTAGTACAAATAAAATAGCATATGTGCAAATATTTTGGGCTTGTGCCATTACAAAACAAGATGGAGATTGGATATTTTTCGTAACTATTGGACAAGAGAAGAAGCTCAAAGGGTTTAATGTATGATAGTTTGAGATGGCCGAAGAATAGTTTAAGTTGTAGGAAACTGTAGTTAGAGGAGGATGGGCTTACTTGGGACTAATAAAGATGCAAGCTACCAAATGGATGCTAAGGTCTGGTTTCCAGGAAGGCATTTATAAGCCTAAAAAGTACGCTCAATGACATTCCTCACCGCTAATTATTTCATATTAGAAATATGCGGGCTAAGATCATCAACTTGGACGGTTTATAAACTATGTCTAAACGTAGTTCAAAAGGGTCCTCTTTCAGATGGAGTATACTGTCCTGGAGATCTTCCTCCAAATTCTGCATGTTGCACTAGTATTGCTCTATTGTTTTCATTAATGTGGCGTAGTTGTCATAGTTGACTTGATATATAATAATACGAAGAGTGATCATTATACTAAACCGTCCTATCTTCATCATAGTCCCAATGAAACTGAAATCCTGGTTAGTTAGAATAATTGAATACGGTCCAAACTTTCAAATGAAGTGGCAGCTTTGATGTCAAAACTCATACTTTGCTTCTTTCAATCATGAAATTGTGTCTAATAGTTTTACGAGTGGGTAGAGCAGTAGCCTCGATTGCAACTTCTCGCCTTCATTTAAAAGTTTGTTGATTAACTGCATCCACTCATAATTTTAGGTCTATAAGCACGATACAAGTACTTCAATTTTAACAATTATTTTTTATGCAATAACTATTATCATATATTGTAGGTTATACTAAAGTTGCATTAATGATTACAGTAATACAAATGATGCAAGTATAAGTATGAATATTAAGGATGTAATTACAACAAATTGCGAACAAGAGAACGATTATAATATTTCATCTACAATTGAAGTTGCGATTGCAATTTCAAACCTTGAGTCATATGATCATAACAACTACAATATTAGTTTTGCCCTTAGTGAATTCAAAGTCTTGAATCCATCTATAGGAAGTTGAAGCCTGGTACTTGACCTTTCATTGAAATGAAATGTCGCTATAATATTCTCTGAGAACGGTGAGGGCGGCAGTCTGTTTAATCAATACTTTTGTCAAAATAGTCTCCAAATATCGTCGGTTTTCCCCACCACCGAAATACACCTAAGTGATAGGTATTCTCATGTACTCTCCACTTAGAGATGTATAGTATTAAATGTTGACGGTTTGTACGCAAGCTCAGAGATCTGTCCATTCCTTCATTGTTTGAACTTCATTTTTACAATGGTCTCGTAAACTTTCTAAATGGCCTGAATCATTACTAGCTGCTGAAGGCTAAAGATTCCTTATGACTGGTAACCAGAAGAAATTTTGTAATTTAGTGCATCAATTCCAAAGATTCTTTAACTAGACGGCACAAATTGTTACTATTTTATTTGCCAGTAGTGCACTAGTCCACCCCTAGTTTCATTTGATAAGTTGATATACTATTTACTTGAAATTTCATAATTGCATTCTCTTGTTGAAAATCTTGCACATAATCAATATATATATGCATTAAATAGAAAAATAATGGCTTGAAACCCTTTTCATAGTTAAGGTTTTACAACTTAAGTTTGTATTGCTTAGCAGTTTTTCGACAATCACAACACACGAGACCATATTGTCTGCATATTTCATGTGCGTATTCTGCTTTTTTAAAAGCTCTCTGCATCCTCCTACATTCCTAAGTTACATTCCTAGTTGGCTAATCCCATTTGTTCACTTAATCTAAGCAAATTACTGTAAAAGTAAAATCCACTATTCTTAATTGCAGGCTTCAAGAACATGGTACGTGAGTTGTCAGACAACTGCCACTAACGGAAGTGGCAATTTGGTTGGTCAGCCGAAATTAGACCCACATATAATTAGTATTTTGTAGTAACATATTGAGAATTGGTGTGACTGAGGTATTTGGAGTTTTGTGTGGTGCTGTTTGACCACTATTCCTTTATGGTATAAATTTTTTTTAATATTGTTACAAGTTGTCGGAGACTGACTGTCTTTTCTATCAATTA
This sequence comes from Erythroxylum coriaceum, assembly GCA_026874005.2. Taxonomy (NCBI): domain Eukaryota; kingdom Viridiplantae; phylum Streptophyta; class Magnoliopsida; order Malpighiales; family Erythroxylaceae; genus Erythroxylum; species Erythroxylum coriaceum. The sequence goes on from JANQAP020000519.1 coordinate 370,656, forward strand.
TCAATTCGCAAATTTAGTCCTTAGAAAGAAACTTTATGTAAAAGATTGAAGTCCCAGGAGTGGAAAAGAAATAATGAAGCATCGAAGAACTTTTTTGGCATGCATTATAGCGTCAGAATGCTCCTTTTAAGTTCTTCCCTTGGTGCAGCTCTACTTGGAAGAAACCAAAGAATATGCCGCTAATTCCAGTTATGAACATTTTCGTAGAAGTTTTATCAGTCAAATAAAACAACTTGTTGTTAAAAGGGTAATGTTTTACTTCAACTACAGAACTTATTTTTAGGGATCGAAAATACTTTGCAAAAAAGAATTCCGTTCATAAGAGTGTGATTGATTGAACTTTGGAGTTCTTACACATTTCAAGACAAAAAATCCGTTGAAAACCTTTTTATTTACCTTTTTATGTGTTTCTTGTTTTTAGTTATTCTATGGATTGATTTTCTTATAAATTTTGTCTCTTAGAATTTAACTTAACTTAAATAAATTAAATTTTGGTGTAGTTTAAGCCTTTTTTTAATAGTTCCTTAGAAATATTAAATACTTATTATACTTAAATATGAATTTCATAGTCGAATAAAATTTAAACGTTATTGAATATCTTGTTATATTTAATTGTGAATTTAAAGAAACCTTCTTATACTAATCGCCATTGAATAGCTTTAACAATCAAAAGTACATGCACATCACTGAAAGAAGACAATCAAATTTAGATAAAGGAAAACAATCATCTTTAAAGCATCATTTTATGTTGATCAAAGTATTTAAAGGTCACGAATGCCACAAAGGAAAACAATCATCTTATTGCAAAAAGATGGCAGGTGCTGAAATAAGAGGGCAAAGGAGGGTGCAAAACGTGTTCATAATGGGTTCAATTCACCTATTCCGAAAATTCCTGTGCCCCGTTGTTTCCCATGATATCGAGCCATTCAATACTTATGAGAGAGCAAAAAATAGCTGGGTTAGATGTTAGTGGAGACAGGGACACAGAGATTTTCGAAACAAGGGATTTGAAGTCGTTCCTAATTATAGTGGATCTAATCTAATGAAGTGGTAAGAAAATATCTATTTTAATTATTTTAAAAATATTTTAGCAATTTTATAGAGTTAATGTAATAAACGTGATATAACTAATTATTATATAATTCTTATAACTTAATTATATATATCATAAATTAATTCATCCATCCTATATAATTAAAAATATTTGAATAATTTAAATATTTTTTTCTTTTATTGAACGAGACTTTTAAGTTGAAGTTGGGTTATATTTTAATATAGACAGGTCGGGTAGCTATTTAGACACCGTATACAATAGTTATTTATATAATAGTTTGGATTAAAATGATTTGAAAAAAATCTAACGAATTTTTTTAAAATTTTAAATACAATAAGATTTAGGTAATTTAGAAATAAAAATAATTTTAAATAGATAAGAAAGGTTTGTACCCTTCACCGAGGACTGTCTTTTCCCCGAACTATAATAGCCTTTCGATGCCATCATTATTTATGTGGAAACTATACTATTTATGTCTTAAAAATGTAGTTGCCGTAATCGATTCTTACCCAAGAAAATAAAGCATGACAACAAGCTAATGTAGCAGAAGAGAAACTTTCGGACTTTGGCAATCACAATAGTAAAACTCCACTAAAAATCTCCACCGGTTTCCAACCCATGCTTTTTTTTCCGGTGTTATAGAAGGAAAAAGGAGGCAGTCAAAAGAGCAGAATTTCATGTCAATTCCACCATAGGCACCAACCTTAATTGGTTAAAGGATTGGTCTTATATGACGCATGGAGTCACTATCTCGACAACAAACTTTGTTTTTTGTACCGATCGAAGTAGTCAAATGAACCAAATGATGAATGGTTTCTCTTGAGTGCTGTTCCACTTCGAAGAATCTTGCTAAAAAGGACTCTCTTGTAGGAAGCCCCACTCGGCCTCCGCAGCTCCGCTCACTGAATCTCTGCAGTAAAATAGTAGTTTTATATCAATTCTTCTTTAGTAGTCCTTCTACAGCACGAGAACTGTTTTTTAATATATATACGACGGCTGACCATAAATATATTACGACAACATGCAGGGGGCTTGGTGACAAAGACAAGAGGATCTCCCACGTTGGTTTGGAATCCCAAAAGTTGATGACTCATGGGATATTTTCCTATGCTTAGATTTGCTGAATAAGTGGGATTTTAATTAATTTTGCCAAAGAAAGAAAATTTGGTAGCCACTGCCGTGTAACTGTGCTTGCTGGTATGTATTTTAGTGAAGGACTAAAACAAGAACGCTGCCTATTCGAGTAAGTCATATTTTCTTTTTAAGTCAAATATACTTAAATCTTATTATTTTTGTGGGTATCTAATTTCATAAACTAGCAATCCTTTTTTTCTTCTTGTACTTGAATAAGGATTATAAAAAACTTTAGATCTTATATTCTAATTATAACTAAAAGTTAAATCTCATTCGACTTTTAGATAATAAGGATCATATCAAATTATTATGTCTATTAGGCAACGTATATATGTATATCTATGTGTATCTCTTATGTATATCTTTTTGATTGTATATATTTAGATAGAGATATTTTAGGAGATTGTTACGGTGATAGTTTCCTTCTTATTCACAAACACTTTGTTGTATATAATTTATATTCCTACGTTAATGAAAGAATACACATTAGCTCTCAGTTTTTGTCATGGTATTAGCGCCACCTTGTGGCTAGGGTCAAAACACAAAAAAATAGCAAAATTATGTAAGGAGTTGAACACAGAGTGTCAACAACGTCAAAGGAAGGAGAGAACTCTCACCAAATAACCAGTGGTGATGGCGGAAAAAAAGAGGAGCAACGACTAAAAATCAACAACCCATCGCCTCCATATTTCTTGCACAACTTAGACATACCCGGCTTGAATGTGTGTGGGGTCACTCTCAAAGGTGAGTAAAATTATCGTGAATAGGCTACGGTCATAAAAAATGCTTTCCAAGCAAAACGAAAACTTGGTTTTCTTGATGAGACAATAAAACAACCTATTAATAATGCAGAAGATTTGGAGGATTGGTTTAGTGTGAACTCTATGTTGGTAGGATGACTTATCACTACAAGAAAATCACTGAATAGCGGCGGAATATTACCGACAGAAACAAAACCGATGCTATTTACCGACAGCAATACATTTTCTGTCAATAAATACGCGTTGTTTTCGTATATAGCAACGGAACCACAAATCCGTAGGCAAAATTGGAGGAAAGGAATTTCGCACAAAATCTCCGACGGCATATAGCGACGACAAAGCCTACGGCGTAGGTAAAAATTGCGGGAACCGCTCCTGTAATTTCATTGCGTCGGACATATACCGACGAAAATAGGGAATTTCGTCAGCAATAAATGCAAAAATTAGTCCCGCAATTAATTAGCTTCGCCCAATTACCGACGGTAAAATTGTTTAGGCAACTTTATTTACCAACGAAATTTGTGTTCCGTCACAACAGGAAACTGTTGTAAGGAGAAAAATAGGAAACTTAAATATCATATCCATTTGGTTAATCAAACGTCGTCGTTTGGATGAAGACGAGAAGATAAACTTGAATCACCGACGGAATATGTAGTCCGTCGGTAATTCTTTAGTTTTAACGCGAACATTAGCGACGGAAATCCTTGTCCGTCGGTAACTGTCGGCAACTTGTGTCGTCGTTTTGTTAAAGATGACGATATAAATACTAAATTACCAACGGAATTAGTGTTCCGTCAGTATTTGAGTTTCCACCGCTAGGAATTACCGCTCTTTTAGCGACAGAATTTGTGTTCCGTCGGTAAATGTCGGCAAGTTGCGTCGTGAGGACGACAAGGGAAAACTTAGATTACCGACGGAATGTACATTCTGTCGATATTTGAGTTTCCACCGCCAGGAATTACCGCTCTTTTAGCGACAAAATTTGTGTTCCGTCGGTAAATGTCAGCAATTTGCGTCGTGAAGACGACGAGGGAAAACCTAGATTACCGATGGAATGTACATTCTGTTGGTAATCCGGCGCCTTTAACTCACGCACCTATGGTGACTATTCCCTCTTCACCTTACATAAAGGTTCTGACAGTCTCTGCATTCTCCTCTATATTGATGATCTTCTCATTGCGGGGACACATTCGGACTCCATCCACCATCTTAAGTCATATCTCAGTAGTTGTTTTCCCATGAAGGGTCTTGGCCGACTAAAATATTTTCTTGATCTCGAAGTGGCTTGCAGTCCTCACTGTATATTCCTTTGTCGACGGAAATATGTGCTTGATATTCTTTCTGAGGTTGGCCCAACTACTACCAAAATAGTTTTAACTACTAATATTTTTGTGACGATTTTATTTTAGTATATTCCTTTGTGACGATTTTATTTTGGTAGCAAAATAGTTTTAACTACTAATATTTTTGTAGCAAAAGGTTTTAGCGACATTCTGTATATGTAGCTAATGACTTTTTGTGATCAAAATTTTTAGTAGCTAATATTATTTAGTCACAAAATTTAATTTTTAATTTATTAATTTTTATAATTGTTAAAAACAAATTTATTTTAATTTATTACAATTTTTAGACTTTTTGTGACGAATTTGTTTTGGTAGCTAATATTATTTAGTGACAAAATTTAATTTTGAATTTAATAATTATTATAATTGTTAACAACGAATTTATATTGAATTTATTACAATTTTTAAGACAGTATGAAATATTAAAATTATTCATTTTATAATTAATGTTAGTGACATATTTTTAAATAATAATAAATTGAAATAAAATAAACATATAAAATGGAAGGCATTTTTAACAATAAAATATTTACACATCATTTACAAACTAAGAGTCTTCATCTGAGTCACTACCACTAACATACGCAGAACCTACCATTTGTTTAACTAATGTTTTAAGCTTCTTAACTTCTTTAATATTACAATCTAACTTAATCTTCAGTGTCTTGTTCTCCTTTTGAAGCACCATCAACAATGCTAGTCGTAACGAAGAGGCACCTACAGGCTTAAGGCTATACCTAAGACCCTTGATATAGCCTGATCGTGTACCAAAGACATTGTTGCAAATGTCATCAACATTGGGTTGATCCCCCTCAGCCAATGACGTCTGCAACAATTCCTGCATCTTGTTCTACAATTTAAAGTAGAAAATCGAGTTAACTAAAAAATAATTACTTACTATTACATAGAAAAATAAATTTTTATATTAATTTATTTGTACTTACATAATTACTTTATGCCTCTTCAGATATCCAGCCTTGACCTTCCTTATAGTGTGTGTGCTCGTACAGTATGATCCTATCACACTCTTGCCTTTGGAATTCTGTTTGACTCTATAATATGAATTTAAAAAATTATAACCAATTAGAACTTATTGTATTAAAAAATAGAATAATAAATTCAAAACGATACACTTACTAATTCTTGTCGAACAACGACAAATGATTTGGAGCCGGTGTTATGAGAAGTCTTCATTAAGGCTCTGTTGACCTTGGCTTTAGAAAACTTTTTCTAAATTAAGAGAAGTAGCTATGAGATATATAAACATAATTAATGGAAGGAAATATGAAGAGGAAAAAAACAAACCTGAACCTTCGCTGAAGCCCAATAATCACACAATTTATTCCAATTTTCTTGAGTCTCTTGTTCTGGCACATGTCTCCTTGCCTCTTTATCGGAAGGAAAAGACTGATAATATTTATGAAGTCAATGTCAGTGATCCTTCACCCTTTGTTTCAACAGTGAACTAACACTGCTTGAAACCTCAGGTGTGTCGATATCAATGATATTGAGCTTCATCTATGAAAACACGTATTAGATAAGTTATTAATTTAGTTAAGTAAAATTGCAATACATATAAT
>JANQAP020000519.1:383837-402223 GCA_026874005.2 Erythroxylum coriaceum
CCAATCTTCTGCTTCAAGGTGTTTAGTATCATCCGAACAACGTCACTTCCCTTATTATGTACTTCTCATTTCCTTTTTTAAAGCTATCATATATATTAACATTTGATGGTTTATACTACATATTGTTTAAAGCTTCCTTCAGTCTCAAATGTGACATGTATGCCCGTGGAGGTGGGAGCAATTTCACAACAATCCGTGAAGGATTAGGGAAATCGGTTGATTTGAAAAATTCGTCAATTCTGAATACTTCATCTGCTCATGCATGTATGCATGCCACTCCAATTTCAGTTCATTTAACGATTTACTAATATGACTCTATCTAACTTCTATACTAATTGTGTTTTAGGTACTAAATCTAGCGACCAATTCATTGCATCCTCTTTAAATTTAGCTATAGCAGAAAAGCTGTTACAAGAAGATGTGAAAAATCCTACACTTAAGGGAAGAACTGTTACTGTTTCAATTGGTGCATTTGAACGTGCAAGAACCCTTGTGGGGAATCCAAACATCGAGGTCTTATTTACCTTTACCGACTCTCATGTTATTTAGAATCCAAATAAATAATTATATCATTGTCAGTTAGCGAGTCAATCAACTGAATGCAACTTTAAAGTTTATTTCTTGTTGTATCTGTAATAATTTGTCAAATAACGTATCTACTACTTAGGGGTCAGGTTGCGTACTATTAAATGTTGACTGTTATTATTCTAGTTCTATGAGTGTATGAATTAAGTAACTTCTAATTCAAAGTTTGTTTTGTGACGTATATCATATTATTATATTGATAAAATAATTTAAAATTTTTATAACTTATTTTTGTAATGTTAGTAAATATAATGATTAATTAATACTACTGTTTAATACCTAAAAATATGTTGTGAGTTTTTTTAAATACACATTTCGTGATGAATTCTTGAAAACATCGCTGAATGCTTAACATTTATTGATGATTAACATAAATCGTCGCTGAATGTATAGGCTTTTGCGATGAAATAGAAATTTAGTCACCAAATATTAACCTTTTAGTGACATTTCATAGTATCATGGCAAATATATAACATTTACTGACGATTCTGCATGGGTCATTGCCAAATGTTTGACAAGTTATGGTGACGTTTTAAGAATTCGTCACCATTGCATTATTTCGCGATGATTCTAAAAAATCATCACCCATTGTGGATGATTCGGAGTCGATCTTCTCTGTACATCGCTAAAGATTTTCTCTTGTGCGACGCTTTCTGATTTCATCACTAAATGGTCTATTTTAGTGACGAATATTTTTAAACGTCGCAATATGTTTTCTTTTAGCTACAAATTTTGTTCCGTCGTAAAAAAATTCATCGGGAAAGGATGCCTTTGTTGTAGTGTCTCAAAGGGGTGAACCACGTAAATTTCTTGTGCCTTATTTTTCCCAAATTTTTCTCTAAAAGTTGCTCTATTACTCCATTCAACTTTTTTAAATAAAATTCTACAGTCCTAAACTCTTCACAACAAATTGGTATCAAAGCTTAGTGAGAAAATTACAACAAATTTTTTGGCACAATCTGGTCAGTTTTTAGGTGACGATAGTGAAAGTTGATGAATAGTAAAATAGTAACCAAGAAAGGTGATAATTGTTCATGCATTTATTTTGAATTAAACAATGTAGCTGAGTTGTAGCAACTAGAGCTATTCACGTATATGGTAATATTCATATATACGAATACGGTACTATTCATACATACAAATACAATACTATTCATACATACAGGTACTATTCACGTGTAATAGTGGGAGCAAAGTTCTGTTCATGATTAGAAGTTTTTTTTGAAGATGGCAAGAACCAGATTTGATTTTGAGAAGTTCGACCGCAACACCAGCTTTGCTTTGTGGAAAGTCAAAATGCATGCAGTCTTGATACAAAATGGTGTGGAGAAGACCTTCCTAGGAAAGGATGTTGTACTAGGCGAATTAACTGATGCCTAAAGGCTAGACATGGAAAAAGCCATGATTGCCATTCACTTGAGCCTTTCAAATGAAGTCTTACGTGAAGTTATTCACGAGAAGACAGCTGCTTCATTATAGCGCAAGTTGGAATCTCTATATATGACAAAGAGTCTCACTAACAAGTTGGTTGCAAAACACCCTTGCATGTTCTCCATATGGCAGAAGGTGGTTCACTCAAATCAAATGTTGATGATTTTAGTTCAATTCTAATAGATCTCGAGAATATGGACATCAAGTATGATCAAGAAGACCAAGCTCTCATGTTGCTGCACTCTTTATCTCCATCTTACAAGCATTTTTGAGAGACTATTATTTATGGTCGAGAGTCTCTCACATTAGAGGAGGTCAAATTTGCCTTAGTTTCAAAAGATATTATTGACAAAGAGTTCACCTCAAACCAAAGTAGTCGTGCAGAAAGACAGATTGTCATAGGATGACCAACAGATAGAAACTCCAGTAGCAGTAATAGGCACAAGTCAAGATCAAAATCCAAAGTCAGAAATGGATTTTGTAATACTGCAAAAAGAAAGGGCATGTTGTAACTGATTGTTATAAGCTCAAAAATAAGCTAGACCTAGAGAATAAAGAAAAGCAAGCCGAAGCCAGTGTTGTATAAAAGGAGGAATAAGCAGATGTTCTTTTGGTGAATGAAGAAGGATCTGAACTACGAAATGAATGGATCCTTGACACACCTTGAAACTGCTATGTAGGCTTTTGTTTACCGAGGGTTCGAATCCCTCTCTTTCCGTACTTTCACCTAACCTAACTTATCAACGTTACTACCCGCAATGTATCAAATCACATAACAATAGATAACTTTATTCTACCAGTTAGACCATTACTTCTCCACCCATGATCCAGTTAATGTATGGAGTTGTATTAATGGGCAACAATCAAGCTTGTAAAGTGGTTGGTATAAGCACTATCAAATTAAAAATGTTTGATGGTATAGTAAGAACGTTGACAGATTTTCACTATATCCCAGACTTAAAGAGAAGTCTCATCTCTTTAAGTACTTTGGATTCAAAAGGCTACCATTACATTGGTAGAGGTGGAGTTCTTAAAGTAGTTAGAGATGCCCTAATCGTGATGAAGGCTTTTCAAATTGGCAAATTGTATGTGTTGAAAGGAACGTTTGTTATCAGAGTAGTTAATGTGACCACGTTAGCTCTGTCAGAATCAGAGGTCACCAGATTATGGCATATAAAGCTAGGACATATAAGTGAAAAAGGTCTAACACTACTAAGCAAAAGAGGTCTTCTCTGTAAATAAAAAGTGTCAAAATTAAATTTTTGGGAACACTGTGCATTCGGCAGGCAGAAAAGAGTCAACTTTCTACTAGACTACATTCACTATGATCTTAGGGGGCCTGCACCTGTCTCTTTAAAAGGTGGTGGTTAGTACATGCTTACCTTCATTAATGATTACTCTAGGAAGGTATGGGCATTTTTTTAAACACAAGAATGACATATTTATCATTTTCAAACAATGGAAGGCGTTGGTTGAAAAACAGACAGGCATAAAAATAAAGCGGCTCAGGACAAATAATGGCTTAGAGTTCTGTGACAATGAATTTAATGATTTTTGTAAGAATGAAGGAATAGTCTACCATTTGACAGTCAGAGGTACGCCGCAACAGAACGGCGTGGCAAAAAGAATAAACAAAATAATTTTGGAGAAAGTTTATTGTATGTTATCCAACTCTAGCCTATCAAAAGATTTCTAGGTTGAAGTAGCATCAACAACATGTTACTTGATAAATCGCCCTCCATCGACAGCCATTGACTGTAAGACTCCAAAAAGGTATGGTCTGACAAATCTACTGATTATTTAAATTTAAAAAATTTTGGTGTCCAGCATATGTACATGTTAATAATGGAAAGTTAGAATCCAGATCCAAAAAGTGCATATTTATTAGATATCCTGATGGCATCAAAGGATATAAGTTATGGTGTCTTGATCCTAAAACGTGCAAACTAATCATTAGTAGGGATGTCATTTTTGATGAATCAGCCATGCTTAACCGAAAGGAGGAGACTCCTATTCCTTCTAATACAGGTTTGAAGAGTACATCCAAACGAGTGGAGTTTGAGGTGAAGAATCATCCTCCACAAAACATCTCTTCAAAGCAGATTTATGATCCAACAATCACAGAAATAGAAGCCATAATGGTGGAAGAGGAAGAAACTTCATCAGAAGAAGAGGAGGAGTATTCCATTGCGAAAAATAAACCTAGGAGAGAAATAAAACCACCAAGGAAATATGCTGATACAGATTTGGTGGCATATGCATTTGCAACAGCACAAGAAATAAAAAATAATTGTGAGCCTTCCACTTATTCAGAAGTTGTTTCTTATGATAATTCTGCCAAATGGGCGAATGTTATGCAAAAAGAGATTGAGTCTCTCCATAAAAACAAGACATAGGAGTTAGTCAAACCGCCAAATAATAAAAAAATTGTTGGATGCAAATGGATCTTAAAGAGGAAGAAAGGAATTTTTGGCATTGAAAATGCCAAATACAAGGCGCGATTGGTTGCAAAAGGCTACAGTCAGGTTCAAGGAATTGACTTTAATGATGTTTTTTCACCTATTATTAAACATAGCTCTATTCGTGTCTTACTTGTATTAATAGCTATTCATGATTTTGAATTAGAGAAGCTGGATGTTAAAGTTGCATTTTTGCATGGTGAATTAAAGGAGAAAATATATATGCAATAACCTAAAGGTTTTGAAATTGAAGGAAAGAAAGACAATATTTGTTTATTGAAGAAGTTGTAAGATTTAAAACAATCTCCTAGGCAATGGTATAAACTGTTTGACTCATTCAATGTAAATCACGACTATTTTAGAAGTCAATATGATAGTTGAGTTTATTTCAGAAAACTTGATGTTGGCACATACATATATCCATTACTTTATGTTGATGATATGCTTATTGCTGCCAAGGACATTTTTGAGATTAATAGGTTGAAAGCTGAACTTAATAGTAAATTTGAGATGAAAGATTTGGGAGTAGTTAAGAAAATTCTGGGGATGGAAATTCAAAGAGATAGACTTGCAGGAAAACTTTACCTTACTCAGAAGAGTTTTATTGAGAAGGTTTTAAAGCATTTTGGTATGAAAGATGATAAACCTGTAAGTACTCGTTTTGCTGCTCATTTTAGGCTTTCAGCTGCCTTATCACCATAAACAAATACAGAAATTAAGTCAATGGCATAAGTTCCTTACTCTAATGTAGTTGGTAGTATGATGTATGCAATGGTTTGTATACATCCTAACATTTCACATGCTGTTAATGTAGTAAGTAGATATATATCTAATCCAGGGAAAGAACATTGGCATGCAGTAAAATAGATTTTGAGATATTTACATGGTACTTTTAACTCCTATTTGGAGTTTGGCAGGAGTAAGAATGGTGTATTTAGTTTTGTTAACTCATATTATGCAAGTGATTTGGATAAAAGGAGATCAATCACTAGTTATGTATTCACACTTGAAAGTAGTGTCATCAATTGGAAAGCTACCTTACAACTTATAGTTGCATTGTTCACTACAAAGATAGAATACATGGCTGCTACGGAGGCAATTAAGGAAGCTATTTAGTTAAAAGACTTATTCAATTAATTGAATTCAAATCAACAAGTGATCATTGTTCATTGTGATAGTCAAAGTGTTATCCATTTGACTAAAAATAAAATGTTTCATGAAAAAACAAAGTGCATTGATGTCAAGTACCACTTCGTCCGATATATAATTTCGCAAGGAAATATTGTTGTGAAGAAGATTAATACTGCAAATAATCCGGTAGAAATGTTGACAAAGTCTCTACCTATGAGCAAGTTCAAGCATTGCTTAGACTTGATCGGAATATACAAATCATGATAAATGCCCCAGATGGGCAATGGTGAAAATAATTGAAGGAATTTTTCATAGAGTCCTAATTTCAAAACAAGGTGGAGATTTGTTAGATGTATTTTGAAACTGTCAAAGTTGGCAACTTCTTATTTCAAAGATAATAGGCACTTCCCCCTTCTTTTTCCAATATTTGGAAACTAAACAAATCTTTGAATGTTTGTCAAAGGTTTGTTTTTTGACAAACTTTACATTCTTTTGCCTATAAAAGGATAGTCATTGTATTCTTGAAAATAGGGCAAATAGAGGGTGAATAACAAGGTACAAAGAGAGTTGAGATATTTTGAGAGAAGATATTCTGAGTGAAATACTATGAGTTTTTGGGTGTAATTAGGATAAAGGGTTGAGAGAAAATTGTTGAGTGTTTTATAGTTTTTCTTATTTTTCTCTTGGTAAAGTCTTTTTGATTGTCTTCGTCCATATATGTAGCTCATCTCAAAGGGGTGCAGAATCACGTAAATTTTTTTTGCCTTATTTTTTCCATATTTTTCGCTACTTATTGCTTCATTACTCCATTCAATTTTCTCAAACAAAATCCTAAGATCTTGCACTTTTCACAACAAAAAAGATTCAAAAGCCCGCGTTTCTGGACATGAACTTCATTCCTCGAGAAAGAGTTAGTGAAGTAAATATCGCATGGACTCCTCAAACTTCAGCAAGCAATAATATCTGAAGTGCAAGACGATATGTATGTATATTAAAACTTAAAAGTGTCTGTTACGGCTATGAGATCTCAAAGGGATGATTAATGCATGTATATTAAAACTTAAAAGTGTCTATTACGGCTATGAGATGAAGTTATAATCTCAAAGGGACGATTATTGCATGTCCTAGCATGGGATGAGCTATATATGTTTTCAAGGCAATACCTTTCAGTCTCCATGCAAACACCTCGATAATTTAATCCCGCCTCACAGTTTGGGTTAAGGGAATTCGTGTTTTTCTAGAATGGTTCATTCGATATCTCATGACGTATTTTTGTGCAGGAATCCAAGAAATGGCTGAATAAAAATGTCAAATATTATAACTATCACATACATGCATTAATTTTAATAATATTATTGTCGGTTGTACGTTAATCACTCAACATATATAGAGTGAAGTTCAAGCTTTATGGTAACAAATATAGTGATTATTTTCAGCTGATTGGTCTTCGACATATTTGGTGTTCTAAAGGAATGAATAAACATGCATAGAAAAACATTTTAGTAGATAAATCTGGTAAATCTAAGTAGATTTCTTATATTGATTTGGAAGCCACTGTAGTGTTGGTTTATATAATAAGTTGATCAGGATGTTTTTCTTTACGAGATGGGAAGGCTTGAACTATCTCTAACCCGAACAACATTCGCATATAGTCATATCCTGTTTGTTCGTATACAAGTAAGAAAATTACATAATTGAAATTTTATTAGTGGATTCAAAGCATTTATACAATCAGAAACGGAATATTTTTCATTTTTGTCTGACTCTAGAGAAGAAAGTAATATTAAAGCATTGACTTAAACAAATACAACAATAACTGAAAGTGACCATGCACAGAAAAGTTGCCCTAGTTATGGATGGAATGGCCAACCCCTGGGCTGTGACCTGGAGCAGTTGGCCTGACGTTCTCAACGTCACGGCCCGGTGGAGACAGACGAGGGTTGCCGCCAACTGGGGGCGCCGGTGGGCTGACAGACGGAGATTCTGAAGATGGGGAAGTGTTAGTTGCGTTTACTACTGTGGCTACTGTCTTATTACCAGAATCGGCATCAACATGCAATTTGTCGTTAACGAACAAAACTTCATGTTTTTCTAAGTACCTCAGCATTCAGTTTATGCAGGTTTGAGGAAGTATGCTTTCTCTCTAACTTCAAATGCCTTCCCTCAATGCACTCAAGGTTTTGACACAAAGTGAACAGGAGGAGAACACAGGCAAAGAACTTCTTCATTTGTGCCATCTTATAGTCAGCAAAGATGAAGGCGGACAAGAGTTTAGGAAATCTTTTTATCGATGATCGAGAAATCAACAAGAATTCAATGGAATCAAATAGCTAGCTAGGCAACTGACTTGCTAGACACTCACTTCACCTTGGTATTTATGGATGGTTGAAGCCTACATGTAGGGCTTCAAAGTGTACCTCGCCAGATTAAATAAGCCATAAGTTGAGGCGGAGCTTAGCTAGTTCGAAATGTGCGTTCCACTTTGCAGATGCATGTGTGTATTTTACTTTAATGTTTTAACATGCATGAGTACGGTCCATTTTATTTCCTTCTCTTTTTTTTTCCCTCTCTCCTTCAATATATTGTAACTTGACAGGTGAAGTATTATCGAAAACCTCCATCTCCATACATATCTTAAGTCAGATTTGATGAGCCAGACGTAATGTGTACGATATGCATAATTAAACAAGTTGGTGTCCCTTAAGTCCCTTAAAGATAGATTCTTACTAATATATATTACTCATGCAGATTCTCCTTTAACGTGGCTTTTGTAGTCCAACATTAATAATTATAAAAAAATACTTACAAACTTCTTTTCAAATAATAATATCATTTTTTTTAAAAAATATTGAGAATACTCACGTGTAAATATCTTATGTTAAACCTCACTTGAATTTAGATGATGTCTAATTTTCCTCCTGGGCCATAAGTCCATTGCCAATTTAACAAGACAAAGCAGTACCTGTCCGTATACTGCACATTGAGCTCCTCTTGCATATAAGCCAAAGTCATCAAAGCTGGCAGTGGTCAAAAGTTTACTGCCACTTGGAGGCTGCTCAAAGTTCAGACCACTTGCCTTTTCATTTCAAGAATCATATGCTTCCCATTATCAACCGGCAAACACGTTTTTGTTGTCTATATGTTTAGAAAACGGGTTAGAAAATTGTACAGCTTTACCATATTATCTCAAACCGTAAACAGCTATTGTCGTTAATAAATACTCAAAAGTCAAGAAGTAACTTACCACCAAGTTTTCGAACAAGTGACTGAGGGCAATACTACATTAGTCACTCTAAAGTTGCTGAAAGATTGAAAATTTTCATTCAATTGGTACTTGAAACATGACTGCATCTTACAGAACAAAATTGACCAGCTTCAAATTAGTCACTCAAAAAGAATAGAAGATTAAGAAACAGGGCAGCTTATGGAACAATTACTTGGGATTGGTTAATGCAAGGCTAGATTGTTTGTATACATGATCAACAAGACGCTGAACAGGATTTTTTGTGTATAGGGACGAACAACTAGTTGAGAAGAATCGTATAGCATTGAACTGGCTGGTTGTTGCATAAGTTAGTTGACTCCATATTCACATTGCTCCAAAATTAGCAGATTCACCAACTCTAATAGTCAGCTTGGAGGAAACTCTCGTACTCTGATCCATTAAGTTTCTTGAAGACATCCTCCCAGTTCTCAACAAATTCTGACAATGAACCTTTGTGTATTTTAACCTGACGGCTTGTTAACTCCATCTTCGGTAACCTGAGAAATTCTTGAACATCCTGAAGTTTCTGCATCAAAAAATGGTGAACAGTGCACATTCAGATTACATGAAGCACAGTGACAAATAATGGAGCAGCCAACTCCATGATTGAGAAAATTGATATGGTTGATTGTTCATACACCAATCAGGACCTACCGTACGATTTGTAACAAGATCCTCATAGTATAAGACAATGTGCCGAGTGCTATTGAAGTATTCTAAAGCTCTTGCAGCCATTATATCTACTTTCTTCAGATCATCTATCAATAACGTAGAATTTATTTTAGGTTTGTACTTTGACAGTGTTTTAGCCTGCAAAACGAAAATACAGCTACACATTAAAGAACTATTTTTTTCTTTTTCATGAGAGATTGAAGACAGTTAAAATGAAGGAATGCTGAGATACCTCTTCGTCTGAATGAACATGGGACTTGTGTGTCCCATTCAATAGTTTAGCATATCGATCATATGAATTTGCAAGAACTGACACCATGCGACGTAATCCATTTCTCCTGAAAAGAAATATTACCGATACGTCTCTGCGGTTGAAGTAGTCTACAATGTCCTTGTGATGCACCATTACTCCCTGCATAAGCCATGACATCAATAGAGGCTAATAACATCTGACAATTTTCAGTACAAAGAATCAAAAGTCTAACCTCTCCTTCAATCATAGAAACAATATGTTCTAAGAAAATGCACTAGATCTCAGAGTGTATTTTTGAGTAAAATTACAAATTGGCCCTGTAGTGTTGTAAACCTATTGCTAAGGAAACAAGATAGCTAATGAGATCGTTAGACAACATCTAAAAACAGAAAAGTATAATTCAGATATTGCCTGGTGCATTCGCTTGTACAATTAAGAGCATATCTAAAAAATGTTTTTGAGTGGTTTAATTAATTAGATATCCTGTAATAGCTATAGAGATACTCAAATCCACCTGCTTACCAGGAATCAGCTATCTGTTGGATCGAAAACATTAAACCAATTTTACATCAGAGCTTGGCCCCGATTAAATTGCATAGAATAGACAATTTACATGCTGCAAAATCATATCCTGAAAAGTTGGTAATTTCATTTCATCATCAATTATATCTGAAGTTCAACTATCCTTGTGATGTGAACACTAGGCTGTGGATTAAGGTTAACCTAGTATAGCAAGATATACATGAAAGAGTTCAAAGAGGAGAGGTGAAGTCAGTTCAAGAATTGGCAGTAGCAACAGATTCTAGTCATGTTTAATTCCACAGAAAGCGCTTGTACCACAAAGAGCTTTACAGTTTCCTTGTCAATAAAAGGGAGGCTTATTTGCTCAAACAAGCTCGGGCAGAGAGCATATAGGACACTATAGAAATTAAGACTAGTACAAAACTCTGGCTAAAACCTTGGCATTATTGTCACCAAATTTTCTTTTTTTCTATCCCCTGCAGCATTTGAACCAGATTGTTTTCTCAATATTGTTTTCTCAATACTGGCATATATAAAATATAAACTAAAACATGAACAGTTTACACTACCTGATTAAGCATCCACTTGAAGCCGACTGCCGCAGAGCATTCATTCTTGGAAGCGCTGGTGAACCAGTCTAGGTTGTAGACCTTATCCAGAACCTGTTGAATGGAGGAACTATTCTTCCTCCTGTCTAAAACAGAGAATATCTCCCCATTTGAGCTCACATTAACATGACTATTCAACAAGGTCTCAAACCATCCACTTCCAGATCTTTGCATTGATAATATTGCAAAGTATTGTACAGGATTATGCTGGCACTCAGACCTGACAGTTGTGCCAAATACAAAAATTCAAGTATGTCTTATCGAAATTCAAGCTCAAAGCCAAAGAACTGAAGTTCTAAATTACCTGTTAAAAGTTTTAGGATCAGGGTAATGTGCCCCAGGAATTTGTAATCGTATAGGTTCAGGATAAGGAGTTGGCCCACCAATGACTTGGATATCTTCGATGTCTATTTTACTTTGTGTACTTATTTGCTTCAGACAAACAAAGCATGCATAAACCCCGCAAACCATTGTGAACATCAAAACTATCATCCTTAACAAAATCGAAGATTTCTTAGGAGGCTTTATGATTACTGTACCCTGCAACACAAAATGCAGGGAGATGTTATTAATGGGGGAATTTAGAAATACTAAAAACATAGTATAATGTCAAATAGATCTAAATCAAAGCAGAATAGAGCAAAAATAGGTTTTATGGGCGAAAATGTTTAAAACGGAAACTAATTAACTTCAAGAGAAAACAAAGATCAAAGAAATTGCAATAAGGTGCAGAAGACAGAGACCCACGTCCTCTTCAGCCCTTCCTTCACCTACCTTCCGACAAGGTCGGCCAATGACAACCAAAAACAAATAGAAGGCAAAGTTCTTTTCTTTTCATTTTTTTAGGAATGGAAACTGTGAATGAAACAGCTATAAGCTGAAGAATGAATACTAACAACATAAGCTCACTAATTACGAATATCAACGATGATGAAACTCGATCAAACACAGATCGGAATACGAACACATCTAAGTAAATAAAATCCATTTAGAACAGCTTCCACGCTCACCAATCTAAGACCACATAAGAATAGTTGCAAGACAACAGTTTTTGCGACACATTAAACCACTATAACAAAAGGGAGAACAAAGTACTGTCCTTTAAAGCCAGGTGAACTTAAACACAAGCACATAAGACCACCTACGAAGGAAAATATTGACATTTAACAAAATACCCATTGCTTTACTCCTAAAAATAAAGATAAGAAAACTAGAATGAAACAGAAGTATTAAGGATTCGTGTCAGCACCTTGTTAACTACGTATACAAACTCAGCCATTCTTACACTTCCAGAAGCTGTAGAGAAAGAGAGCCCCAAAATTGAGAGAAGGGGTTAACCGGAGCGCTTTCTACACAAACACACTCTCAAATTATCGCAGTCTAGCCCGACCCGGTCTTGTAGACAGCCACGAGAGAGCGAGAGAGAGAGTAAAAAGAGTAAAGTTACTGACAAAAAAGAAGCAGGCTTGAGTCGGGAGCTAATTTTCTGATAATTAGAGTCCTCGTGGAATACAATGCTCCATTAAAGGGCGCGATCTTTTGTTAAAATTATTAGACAGACGGTCGTCGCTGGCACTGCGCTCCCCCTTACAATTCTTGTTGCGTTGGCGTCTTCCTTCGTTGGACTCCCACCTTCCTAGATTTCTTCAATTAAATTCCACTTTTTAATTTATGCATAATTATATTAATTTTGATATAATCGTGTACTGATCTTTACATATACGAGACTCCTTTGTTATATGTATGCGTGCGTAATCTAAGATTCAAAGACTTTGGGTTTGTCGTATCGTTGAAAAGTACAGTCTCCTAAAGCTTTCCTAAGACTTGACTTTTGCTTATTTACGATGTCTTTATCTGTTTAGTTGATATGCTTAATGACCCTTCTTTCTTTAGGTTTCTGTTTGGAAGCCAGTAAAATGTTTAGATTTCAAATGATAACTCTTTGGTACTGTTTCTTTAAATAATATTGAATTTTCAAATATATGACTTGCCAAAATAGTATATGAATTTTGTAAACGGAAGAACGAATTCCACAATCTTTTGAGTCCACTCGATTAGAATTGGATTAGTTAAAATTCAGTTGCGACTTATAAGTTTTTAATATTATTACTAATTATTTTTAAATTTTGATTATTTATTAAGCAAGAAGGGAAATGTTTTTCCCCCACAAAGACCTATAGATTGTTTTCGAGTGAGTATCTTGTAGGATAATTTTGTAGTTGATTTAGCCCCCTTTTTATTAATTATCGAGTTTTTTACAAAGTGTTGTTATTTTTGTTTTAAATAAGGATATTAAAAAAGGCTCAGTTCATTTAGTCCTGATTGTTACTTCAAAAATAACATTATTTTATCATTTAATCTCATTTTATTAATTATAAGATTTTTTGTTGAGTGTTGTTGTTTTTATTTTAAATAAGAATGTCAGAAAAGGCCGACTCGTTCAGACCTAATCATTACTTCAAAAATAACATCATTTTATAAATTTTTAAAAAAAATTTATATATAATAAATCAGGTTAGCCCCACTTACTAATAATCGAGCTAAGTCACAGGTCAATCAACATATAGTCGGGCTCAACGACGAGCCAACCCATCCCGTTAGTCTTAAACCCCCATCTCGCTAATTGACAAAACAGTACCATCGACCAATCCACCAAATAGTATGTTGCATGAAAAGGGTGTCGCTTGATTGATAAGACAAAATGACGTTTGGAACAAGGGTTTTGGCTTTTTAGTGACAAATCAATAGCTGTAATTAGTATAAAATTAATGCTGTAGCTGCAAGCATCCAAAGGCTTTCACCACCTCGTTTACGGTATTTTCAAAATGCATACAGCTGGGCTAATAAGCCATAAATTGTATAGTTACATTTAAATATAATATAATATAAAGAATACAAATGAAGGTATATCTTTAATGTGTAATATTATTTCTTGAAATTTGGTATGATATGTAATTTAAGTAGAAGAAATAGATTTTGAATTTCACATTTTCACAAATATACCCTTTTTTTTTTCTCGTTCTAGGTTGGATGATTAGTATAAGTGGTGATTCATTTTAAAGATGTCCTTGACTCGCTCTTAGCCCCCAAAATTGTGGTCCAAAACAGACCGAGATTAAGATTATAGATATAATTCTTACTAAAGAACAACAAAAAAAAGGAAACAACCGATTAATAAAAATCAATAGATATTTTTAAATACGATTCCCTATTTAGTGGTAAGATCTCCAAATTTTGAGGAAGGTGTTGATTTGGTCCCTGACAAAGGGGTGTTAGAATCTGGAGCTGCCATCCTTGACTTTCTTCTTTAAATTCTAAGAATGATAATAATACTAACAATCGAAGCAAGTGGACCATTTACGAAATCAATAGTAATAATGGGGACTGAAGTTGTAACTTCCAAGTAATTGTTAATTATATGAAAGGTTCCAGACTTTTCTTTTATATAATATAATTTGAACATCACCAATATTTATAGAGAAAAAAAGTTTAAATTTTTCCAAGAAATGGTTTGACCTGCGAGACATTAAAGACTTGTGGAAATTAAACAAAGTCCTTTAGTTGAATTCATAAACATATTCAATATATCAAGTAATAACATTGGAATTTTCAATTTCATTAATTGAAACCGACAAAAGCATTGGAAATCCAAAAATATATTATCAAATTCACTAGCCATCACTTTTTCAAAAAAAAAAAATCACTAGCCTTCACAAGTTTTTCCTGCAATAGTCCTCCATGGTAATGCTATATTTGTAATGAATAACTTTTATCTTAGAAGCTCGTAATAGTCCTTCAAGGTTTTGACAACTTGTATAATACTTCTCGAACAGGAGTGGTAATATAGGTGGAATGCATGCCTGGTCCATACCGTAACTTCAAAAGAAAAAAGAAAGAAAAAACATGATTCTTCCATAGGAAAAAAGGCAATAATACATTGAAGTGAGGTAAGAGCATATCAGATATAAAAACAAAAAAGAAAAAAGCAATACCCTTCGTTGCTTTATCGTCTGAGATTAAGAATATGGCCTTTTCAACAAAACAAAAAACAAAAAAGAGATTAAGAATATGGCAGTTGTAAATTGAAGTTGACGATGGTTGACGTCAAGCATGGCGTGCGATCCCATATTAGGTATTAGCTATGATTGTAAACTGAAAGCAATTACTTTCGTGGAAAGTGAGTGTATTACGTTGAAAAGTAGAAGAGTATAATTATACCATTGTTTTCTGGAGTTCCTTCCATCTTCTTCACATGGTTTGGATAAATACTCACCAAATACGCTTTGAACATTTCCAAAGTTAGAGGTGGAACTTTCAGCATCTGCCCTCAAAATTCCAACTTTGTAAGGAGACATGTTTAAATCAATCAGGTTTGTTAATAAACAAAAATTTACGTAAAGTCCTTCACATAATAACCTGTGGTGACAACTACCGGACTATAGAAAACATCTAAACTAAAGGGAGAAGTTAACGACCAGTATCCAGCATGCACAAAAAGCTTCTTCTTTAATTAGATACCTCACCGTTAACGTCACGTTGAAGGTTTCAGGATAACATAAAAGAAGAAAGAAAAATCATCATCATTCTAAAAACATAGATTTCCCTGTTCCCACGCAAACGTGAATCCTACGTTGTGTAGCCCGTGACACCCCATGTTCATGTTAGTGTCATGTACTTAGATTCACTTGTACATATTTATTGGAAGAACCATTATTACTGAAAACCTTTCTCGATCTCTCTGCCTTATGTGAAGGGGAGGTATCATTGTGTACTGTTGTTGGGGTATGTTTTGAGCTACTTACCTCCCTGACCCCTCACAATAGGGTCCACAGACTAATTACAACTGGCTTCATTTGTTAAAAGCCATCAACATTTGTTGCGGTCAGTATCTACAACGAAATTGAATATTAAAGGCTATGGACACCGGAGAAGAGGAGAATAAGATAATGGCCTTTTTTAAATTTTTATTAAATTAATCACAAACTAATTATAATTAAGCATACTGTCTAGACATTAAACTTCAAATATACGTAGTGCAAGTTTAATTATATTAATTAGACAAATCCTTTAAATTCTATATTCTAAAAAGGGTATGTTAAGTGCCTGGATCGCTCTACGGCCTTGGCCACGTCCTCGTCCACGCCCTGTGGACTTTCCTGAAGCTATGAAGATAGGAAATATAGCAAGGCAATATACTGTTTTTAATAAATTTAAAAAATTGTCTTTATTCATAATTCACTAGCCTTCAAATAGGCCTACACCAAATAGTCCTAATTCAACTAAATAATATAATAAATATTTAACATAATAACAACTCCTACTCTGTCGGAAAAAACAACTCCTAACACAATAGAACACTCCTAATAGGTAGAGATAACCGAGGACATATTTGAGACATGTAACATACCCCACCCTTTAAAAAACTCCTTGTCATCAAGGAGTAGGAAAATCATGAAATTCCTGACTGAAAAAGACCTGATGTACCTAGCTAGCTTCAGATTCAGGTTCACGCTGCTAATGAATCAACAACTTTTGGTTCTTTCCATGACCGCGTTTGTTCAAAATAGTAAGAGGCTGTCTCACATTTCCCATCTCAACATACTCAGGCAAATCAGCAAATGTAACCTCTAAATCCCCAATATATCTTTTAAGTACCAAGATATAGAAGACGGGATGTATCTTACTAGAAGAAGGCAAATCTAGCCTATAAGCAACCTTCCTAATCCTATCACTACAAGAAAAGAACAAATTACCAACGGAATATTATTGACGGAACACATTACGTCAGTAATGTGTGACGGAAACTCACTTTCTGTCGGTAACATTGACGGATTTAACGACGGACATAACATTCGTCGATAAACGTGGAGGGAAAATATACCCGCTCATTTTTCGTCGTACTATAGCGACGGAATACGAAATTTCGTAATAAAATTAGACGGCAACGGCTGGCGGGAAAAATGGTGAAATTGAATACTGACGGAATCACAGTAAAAATGTTCCGTCGGTAAAAGTCGAATTGTTCATAAATAAAACGACATCGTTTGGTTTAAATCCAAACGACGTTGTGGTTTTTAGCGACGAAAAATTATCGACGGAAGAGGAACCGTAGCAAATTACGAACAGAAAATGATGTTTTGTAGGTAACATTGCCAGGAAAGATTACATTTTGCAACCGTAAAAGTATCCGTCGGTAAAAATGGAGGGAAGGGCAAAGTTTTCGACAGAATATAACGACGGTAAAAGATTCTCGTCGGTATATTTTTTGGTTTACCGACGGAAATGTAATCGTCGGTAAATTTTAGGATAACGTCATCGTTTCTTTCGACTTCAACGTTTTTAATATAACGAAAACGACGTCGTTTAGTTTAACACCAAACGACGTTGTTTTCTACGCATTTAACCTACTCAAAGACCCCCTCCCTGTGTTTCCCTCTCCCCTGTCGTCGATTCGTCTTTTGCTCATCGGTGTGTGTGTGGCCACTGTGATTGTGTCCTTCGGCAGAGGAAAGTCATTCAGCCTTATTTCTCTGAGATTTTTTGTATAACCCGTGTTGGCATATATGTTCGAACCTATGAGTTTTTGAGGTGTTTTTGCATTTGTTTTGGATTGTCTATGGTGTATTTGTGTTTGCAATGTTCTGGAAAAAGTTGAGGAAGGAAAAAGACATGATTTGCTTAGGTTAATTGGGATGAATTTGTTATGCCTTTGAAGTGTTCGACGAAACTTCTAAGTGGGTTCTTTAATGGTTTTCTCCTTGTTTTTAATGTCTATAGCTATTAAGGTTATTACTTATTCTCATAAACCAGATTTCATGACCTGCTTTATTAGGATTGCAGTTGAGAAATTAATTATGTGAGTTCAAGCAATAATGAAAATGACGAACTAATTGATGGGATGGGTGTAATACGTGCATAAGTTGTTTTATACAGTATTCTTATATAGTTGCGGCAATGGAATATTATTTGAAGTATGCTTTGATGCTAATGTTGTTTATGTTATTAATTTTTGTTCAATTGTATCGGGGCACATATGAGTTCTTTTACTATTTAGAATCATTGTCGTTTCGTTACGTAATTTGCAATAACTGGATGGTGAGTTCAAGTATCTTTATATGAGCTGGCTTATTGACTCAACAAGTTTTCGTTTTTCTTCTTTTAGATCCTATTTAGTAAATAAATTGAACCAGAAAAAAAGAAGAAGGATTCTAAAGGTTCAGTTTTTTTCAATATAAGATAAATCATTCAAAAGAATCCAAATTTGCTTACCGATTGATTTTAGTGTTTAAAATTTTTTTGGTTGGTTTAATTGAGCACTTGAAATTAGATTTAATCTATATAGCACTTGAAATTGTTATATAGATATGGAAATTCATATTAACAACATTATTCATATATATTATAAATTATTTGTTAGTATGTATAAATAGTTTAGTTTATATGAGCCATAATAACTATAA
>JANQAP020000519.1:402323-424415 GCA_026874005.2 Erythroxylum coriaceum
TTTTATGAACTTAAGTAGATCTTAGTTCTTCTAGTTAGATAAATCAAGAATAGATCAAGCTTAAGCTCATTCATGGACATTTAGGTTTAAGGAAAGCTTCATTTGTGTATGTTGATTAAATAAAAATATATATGTGTTTGAAGGGAATCAAGCTAGTCGAAGTCAAAAGCAAGGAAAAGAGCAAGCTTGATCTTGGAAGTATCAAGTAAAATAGGTGGGTAATATGTTTATAGTTTTGTGATGAGCAAAAATATTTGTGTGTATGAATGCTATAAATGTTTATCTTGACTTATTATGAATGTGGGAAAAATATTCTCTGAATTTATATCATGTTTGTTTGTATAATTGTCTTGCTTTATGCTAAGGAAAAACAGAAACTTAAGAAGCATGAAAAATATGATTTTGATTTGTATGCATCTGAAATCTGTTATATAGGTAAGAGAGATACCATTTTGTTCGTCACGTGCACGTCAACTTAAAGCCTTCTCCCGGCTGCCCACTTGTGGCATATGAGCTCCAAAAAATGGACTCATTTCGTTCATGGTGTAAACTTCAGTTTCGCCATTTCGTTCTATGGGATTCTCTCGAGCCATTTTGTTTGTGCATTACATCCTGAATCATTGGATATGGAGTATATTTGAATGATATTTTGTGATGATTGAATGAAAAATATGAGCTGAATTGTGTGGTAATGTGTTCAGATATATGATATATGTGAAGGTCTTAAATTTTGAATATGATCTGCTAAGTCTAGCATGTGGTTTATAAATATGTGATATATATATATTATACTTGATTGTGTGTGGTTCATTATAGCTAGCTATAAATGCATTAGCTACTAAGCTTCTTAACTCACCCCACTATCTTTCCACTCCTCAAGTAAAGAAAAAGTAGATCAACATTAACCTTGCAAAAATTCAGCAGTCTCCAAGGATTTTATCATTTGTAACTTAACTAGGTAGTTCAAAAACTTTTGGCACTTAGAATCATTTCAAGCATGAGCATCCATGAAAGTGTTTTGCATTTTGCTACTGATGTATTTTTTGGGATTTGTAATTTAAAGTTGTGTTAAGACTCTGTTTGTTGAGAGTTGACAGAAAAAGTTGCAGAGATTCTCATATGTATATGTGTAAAATGTTATGTTCTGTCAAAATGTTAATGTGGCTGGAAGTGAAATTTTTGTTGCGTGATGGTTTTTGGGATGGATTTTCTTTAAGTAAAATTGTTTAGATTGGAATTTGTATGTATGAAATTGAAAGTTAGATTCGGGTCTTGTGGTTGTAGTTATTAGTTTTACATATATATATATATATATATGGATAGATGAGAGAAAATAGAGAATAAGGGTTAAAATGTAGTCTAAAACTTCAAGGTATAAACCTCACTGATCTAGGAAAAATTAGACAAAAATGTCTTCATGAAAGTTGTAGATCTTTTTCTTAGCTTTCTAACGACATAAAGTTTGTAATTTTTGGATTTCTGGGTTGAAAGTTCTGATGGTTTGAAGGCGGGAGAGCGATTGGAAAGTCACGACTTTTTTCTTCATTTCTTCTCTCTCACGCCCGTGCATGGTTCACTCACGCCTGTGACTTCTTTGTTCTTCCCTCACGCCCATGCATAAACCCTCACCCCCATGACTCTTTTATTTCCTCTCACGCTCGTGCATAAACCCTCACCCCCGTGACACCCCTTCCTATTGTCACGGTTGGGACAATTTCATGTCATAGCTGTGACAACTCTTCCCATTGTCATAGCTGTGACATTATTATTTCATGGTCGTGACACTTCTTTGAATTGTCATGGTTGTGACATTTTTATGTCATGATTGTGACAATTACAAATGTTGGACAAAAACATTTTATTGGTTAAGTTCTAGGTGATTATATGTGTTATTCGACCCCATTTAATTTATTTTCATATCTAAAATTTATTTTATGACATTTTATTATTAATTGTCTATTACAGAAAAGTCCCACCATGAACTTCCTTTTTCTAAATTTTAATTAAATTATATGTTATAATTTTATTTTATTGAAATGTTCCCAAATTTATTTAATTATTATTTCAATAAATCCCAATTGTGGCTCGTAGTCGCCATGAAATCCAAATCGAGACTTGGGCCCAACACTGGTACTGTTCTTCTTTTCTATTTTCAAGAACCCTCATTGTTTTGTGCTCTATTTTTCTACTACATTTTGGAGTTTATGTGAGTTTTGTGCTCTACTTATGATGAATGGGCTTTTGTTTGTGTTTATGTTTGGAAGATGGCGAATTGTGTTTCTTTGTTAGATATGTATGGGTTGACTTTTTTTCACCTTCCATGCATGTTTGAGGAAACCTGCTAACTATTTGATGAAAGGTTTGTTAGAGAATCAAGGCTACTTCAGCAAGGGATGTTTATGTATGTTGTTACTATATTATTACTTTTACACCAAATCTCTACCACTTATAGTATACACATTTACAAGTCAAAAAGACTTTATTTCAACATTTAATGAGGCTGTGATTAGACATAAGAATTATAAGTAAATTGATCAAAACCAGAAATATTAGCAAGGCATCTAAACATATATAGGTAACAAATGTATAAGTTGGAACCATGATATATGAATAAACAAAATATTTTGAACTATAACACAATAGGTAAGGATGTTTAAATAAAGAATTTGTCTTGTAATATAGTTATAAACTAAAAGAAAAAGGTTATGGTTCAAAGGAGCTAACAAGGGATATAAAATTGGGGTGGCTTTTTAAGTTAAAGGTTGTAAAACTATGAATTTTTTTAAAATTCTTATAGCCTTTTTTATTCTTATACATGAATATATTGATTAGATCTTGAAATGTTCCAAGCAAGTTCTAGAGAAATATTCTAATATAAGACAATACACTTTAAATGAAATACATATTTATTTGAATGTTTCAATCTTTTATGGCTCAAAATCTTAAAATTTATTTCAAATCACTTCAAATGTGCACGATGCCTTATCATTTGATCGTCAAAATTCATAAAAGTGCATAATGCTAGCTAATTTAACCATTCCATATATTTTTACTCTTATTCTTAAGAGACCAAATCTTTTAGCATACACATATTTCAATTTATTCATAATATATTTGATGAAACCATATAATGAACTAGCGGAATGTCGACATGGTAACTAGTTTTCGATGATGAATATGAGCTCTGCAAGGAGTAATATGGAAAAATTCTTCCTAATGAATAACAAATCGATGCACAACAAACTAGTTTGCCTTATTAAATACTAATCATCCTTTGCCTTCCATAGTCGATCTTCTTCTTCAAAGTTTTTAGTATCATCCGAATTACCTATCTTTTTTAATTATCTGTATCTCATTTTCTATTACAAATTTATCAAATGAACATTTAATTATATATACTATGTGTTATGTAAAACTTTCTCAAATCTTCAAGAGAACATAGGTGAAAATGGAGCGGTGGCAATGTCCTAGTGGTTCGTACACAATTAGGGAAATCGGTTGATTTGGAACAGTCATCGATTCCAAAAACTCTATATGTTCAATCAGGTATACATATGTTCTAATTGGGATTCCTTATACCCTTTGACTTAATTAGTTATTTAACTCTATACTATTTGTTTCTTAGGTGAAACGCATCGTACATGCGATTCATCTAATTTAGTGATCCATACTGCATCTGGAGATTCATTCATTGTATCTTCTGCTAGTTTAGTTAAAGCCAAGAATTTGTTGGAAAAGGTTTCAATAAACTAACACCTGAGGGACGATCTTTGACTGTTTCAATTGATACCTTCGAACGTGCAAGGACCCTTCTTGGAAATCCAGACATAGAAAACTCCTTTACCTTTTCTACCGAGTCTCGTGTAACTTGAAATCCAGAAAATAATTATTTCTTTTCCTTCTCGATGAAATAGACATGAAACTTTATTTACTATTTTGTTTGTAAGAATTGTTAAACTTTTAATTAAAATATTATATTACTTACCATATATCATTATATTATATTGCTTACCATATTTCAAAATTTATATGCATTATTATTTTATTGTTAATAATATTAATGATTAAGAATAGTAATCAACTTAAATTTACGATTTTTTCATCTTATTAATATTAAAATTTTAAGTATGTTTATCTTTTAATATCCAAAAAATATTTACTTTTAAAAATTAAAATTACCGACCATGTGTTATTTAACAATATGTTTAAAAATTTGAAAACATTTTACAATTTTTAAGTGCTCCATTCTATTTTCACAAAAAGTTTGTATGAACAAAGGTGTACTATGTACAATAGGCATCATTAAAGAATCATTTGTGTATAAATCCATAGATTTAAATATAGAGTTTGAATGTATTAGGTTAAAATTGTAATTATTTCAACTTTTGGTGACGATTTTAAGCATTCGTTGGCAAAAGTTATGCCTTTTGTGACGATTCATAAATTCGTCACCAAAGGCTTAACCTTTGGTGATAGGAACGTATAATATTGTATTTTTCTCCACTAATCCTTTGTCTTTTATGTTTACTTTTGGCCTAAAAGTACTCATTATGTGTATATTTTGATTTAGGTGTTATGGAAGCAAAAGGAGCAAAACAAGATAATTTCACGAATCTGGACAATTGTAAAACATTATCGTATTTAGGCAATAACTTTCACATACAAATTCTGAATGAGATGATTAAGTGGCATTAGAAAGCCCACGAAGAGAGCTATAACTTTCATGTTTTGAGTTTTTAGTGATTCTGGCTATAAGAGGTCTGAAATCAACCCAGAAATGAACACTACAGCACTGATCTGACCCAAACTCGTGAGATCGCTACACAACAATTAAGAAAGCTTGCTAAGCCAACTTGGATATGAAATATCGGCTGAAAGGACAATTCTCTCAACCAAGAAGACTCTTATTTGGATTATTATTATTTTCCTTAATTTGATAATTTGTTGTGGAGATAATTTTGGCATATCTTTAGGAGATTTTCTAGGTTTCTGACTACTGATTTATTACGTGAAAGAGGAGGGGAAGAAATCCAGGAAATTGATACACAACACACGCCTCCCTCTCCTCTCTTAAACGCTGGTGGTTAAAAGAACTTTGATTTATTAATCTTTTATTGCTTAATGTTGTTATTAGATTAGGTCTTTTGTGCTGGGCTTAGATTGTCTAATAATTAGGATTGATTGGTTCGTTAGTGTTCTTTGTTAACCACGCGTGAGGAAAGATAGGAAATACTTGTTTCCCTGATAAATACTCATAGTGGAATTTATTATCATTGTATCAAGTTAGTTTTGATGGTGGATATTTTCGTTGGCCAAGCTAGTTATTATTGATTGTCTTTAAGCTTAATCTTATTAGCTTTATATTTTCTAAGAGTAAGGTTTATTTTTTTATAGCCCTCGATAAGCTCATTAAATTTTGGCATCATTGACAAGGAAGGGTTTTAATTGATTTTGTGTATTTTTGCTATGACCTGCTACTAAAAAAATCATTTATATATATTTATTTTTTAATTAGACAAAACAAAAATAAAAATCTTAATTTTAATTTTAATTATCATGAGAATTGTTTTCTCGTCTAGTAGAATTTTTGATATGTTTCTAGCTTGAAAATGCCTTTTTCTAGAGGAAGTAGGTGTTTTGAGGAAAAAAATTAACCCTATGGATCATTAGTCCTGGTGGTTTTAGGCCAAATTTGATTAGTTTTTAGGAGTTTTCGGTAGTTTTTAGTTTTTGACGTAATTTTTAAAATTTAAATTTCTTGTGTTTAATTTTTCTTAATTTTGTTTTGCTATTTAAGTTATACATAATTCCCATTCTTCTAATTTTGGTTTACAGTTCGACCTGGAGATTGAGAAAACCGCAAAGAAATTAAGGAAAGCAACTAGAACAAGGAGACACGAGATTGATCTTACTGGACTTGATTTGTTATTTGCAAGTGATTAAGGTTCGGAAGAATAAGGAGATATAGTTCAAACTTTGAAGGAGCTTACTGCTCCTAATTTGGACCAACAACCCTTATGCATCACTTTTCCTGCAATAAATAATGGTGTTCATTTAAGTTGAAGTTTGGACTAATCCATCTTTTGCCTACTTTTCATGGTTTGCCAGGTGAAGATGCAAACAAACATTTGAAGGAGTTCTGTTTGATATGCACAACTATGAAACTCTCAGGGGTAATAAATGAGCAAATCAACTCTTTTTCCGTTGTCATTAAAAGACGCAACTAACGATTGGTTTTATTACTTATCTCTTAATAGTATTACCACATGGAATGACATGAAGAAAGCATTTTTAGAGAAGAACTTCCTAGCATCAAAGAGCTCTAACATTAGAAAAGAGATTTGTGGAATAAAGCAAAAACAAGGAGAGTCATTTTACGAATACAAGGAATGTTTCAAGAGATTATGTGCAAGCAGCCCCAACCATCAAGTTTGCGAGCAATTACTTATCTAGTAGTTATATGATGGATTTTTAGCTATGGATAAGAGCCTAATTGATGCAGTCAGTGGAGATGTTTTGGAGAATAAGACACCTGAGTTGGCTAAAAATTTAATTGAGAACATGACAGCTAATTCACAACAATTTGGAACAAGAATAGACTCATCTTCTAAAATGAGGTGAATGTTTTTGATTTACACCAACAAATTGCTGGACTAACCTCTCCTATTCGTCAACTTGTTATAGGTAACGTGCAATCAATGAAGGCTTGCAGAATTTTTTTGGTAGTTAGGCACTCAACTAATATGTGTCCCATGCTTCAACAGGAATCTATTGAACAAGTTAATGTAGTGGGTGGATTTTCAGGACAACCACAAAGGAGATATGATCCCTATTCAAATACATATAATCCAGGTTGGAGGGATCATCCCAATCTTATTTATGAAAGCCCACAAATAAATGAATCACATCTAAATTTTCAATAATACAAGCAGCCATATGTCTCGAAACAACAAAAACCATCTCAACCCTCTAATTATAATTCTTGTTCTAATATGTTTTTTTTAGCTTCTAACACTTTGCAATTGCAACAGGAGACAAGATAATTTCAATAAGAGCCAAGGACTAGTATCCAAAACTTGGCAAATCAAGTTGGCCAATTAGCCACTACGGTGAGTAATTTGGAATCAAAGGGTTCTGGAAAGTTGCCATCTTAAACAATTGTTATTCCAAAAGAGAATGCAAGTACAATTGTTTTAAGAAGTGGGAAAGAGCTAGAAGCACCAATAAAGACCCCTCTAGTAGCTTTAACGTAAGAAAAGGATAACGAAATTATCTCACCCAGCAACATTACCCACAAGGACGATGGAATGTTCCCGAAAAACATGATAAACCAAAAGCACATAAGTTTCCTTCATTGTCTGATTATAAATCTCTTGTACCTTTTTTGGGATGTTTGAATAAATCAAAGAAAGAGGAGGAATAAAAAGAATTCCTTGAGACGTTTTTAATAAATGTGAAGTAAATATTCCTTTACTTGATGCTATTAAAAAAAATAACTCGTTATGTTAAATTTCTCAAAAAATTATGTATGTATAAGAGGAGATAAAAGCTTAAGGGATTTAAAAATATTATAATAGGGGAGAATGTTTCTGTTGTGATTCAAAGGAAGCTCCCTACTAAATACAAAGACCCGGGTACTTTCACTATCCCTTGTATAATTAGTGGTATTAGATTTGAAAAAGGCCATGTTAGACTTAGGGGCTTCAATTAATGTCATCCCATATTCTATCTATGCTTCTTTGAAACTTAGTCCTTTATGTAAAACTAGTGTTGTAATTCAATTGGCAGATAGATCTAATGCCTATCCTAAAGGTGTAGTTAAGGATGTTCTTGTGCAAGTTAATAATTTAGTTTTTCCTGCTGATTTTTATATTCTTGATATGGAAAACAACGATTAAAGTGCTCCTATTTTATTGGAAAGTCCATTCTTAAAGACGTCCAAAACTAAAATTGATATGTCTGATGGTACCCACTTTATGGAATTTGATAGTGAAGCTGTTGAATTTAATATTTATGATGCCATGAAATTTCCTAACGAAGATGATTCTGTTATCTTTATGGAAAGGATGTTTGGAAGTATCCATTAGTGAAGATGTTAATGAAGAGGACTTTGATGAATTTTCATTTACTAATGGGCTATAAGAGAACATTTCAGTGGGCAATGAAAATTATAAGGAACAAGAGCAAGGTAACATCTCCTATATTGGTTTACCTATTTCTAATGAGAGACTTTTACCTTCTATGAAACAGGCACCAATTCCAAAATTAAAACCCCTTCCTAAGCATTTAAAATAGTGTTCCTTGGAGAAGGAGGACATTGCCAGTCATCATCTCCAATAAGCTTAGCAAACAATAAGAATACAAATAGGTGCAGGTTCATAAAGAGCATAAGATGACTATTAGATGGATGATTACCGACATTAAAGGAATTAGCCCATCTACATGCATGCATATAATTTTATTAGAAGAAGGAGCAAAACCTTCTTGACAATCTCAAAGGAGATTAAATCCACCTATAATGGATGTGGTTAAAAAAGAAATACTTAAATTGCTTAAGGTTGGAATTATTTACCTATTTCTGATGGTGATTGGGTTAGCCCCGTGTAAGTAGTGTTGAAAAAGATTAGAATAACTGTTGTGAAAAATTAAGATAATGAATTGATCCCTACTCATGTGTAGAATGGTTAGAGAGTTTGTATTGATTATAGAAAATTAAATTAGGTAACTAGAAAGGATCAATTTCCATTACTTTTTATAGACTAAATGTTTGAAAGACTAGCAAATCGTGCTTACTATTTTTTCTTAATGGTTATTTAGATTATTTTCAAATTGCAATTGCACTAAAAGATCAAGAAAATACTACTTTTACATGCTCATTCGGAATGTTTGCACAATGGTGAATGCCCTTTGGACTTTGCAATGCCCCTGCCACATTTCAAAGGTGTATGGTTAGTATATTTTCATATTATATTAAAAAAAATGAAGTTTTTATGGATGATTTTACCGTTCATGGAGATTCCTTTGATAATATTTTGCATAAGCTTACACTAGTCGTTAAGAGTTGCATTGATACTAACCTTGTTTTAAATTCTGAAAAATGACATTTTATGGTGGAACAAGGAATAATTTTAGGTCATGTTGTCTCCTTTAAGGGAACTGAGGATTGATAAAGCTAAAATTGATATTATCCAATCCTTACCTTACCCCACTAGTATGCAGGAAGTTCATTCTTTTCTTAAACATGTAGGGTTTTACAAGAGATTTATAAAGGATTTCTCAAAATCACCTTACCTCTATGGAAGTTGTTGCAAAAGGACATAACTTTTGAGCTTGATGCAGCATGTAAGAGAGGTTTGATGAGTTGAAAACATTATTGACTACTACAACAATTATGCAACCACCCAACTGGAACTTTCCTTTTGAGATAATGTGTGACGCAAGTGATTATGCTATTGGTGCAATGCTAAGTCAAACAATTAGGAAGGCATCACATACCATTTATTATGCTTCTAGAACTCTAGATGATTCTCAATGCAACTACTCCACCACTAAAAAAGAACTTTTGGTTGTTGCTTTTTCTTTAGAAAAATTTTGCTCTTATTTGCTTGATTCTAAAGTAATTATTTATTATGATCATACAACTCTCCATTATTTATTAATGAAGAAAAAGGAAAAACCAAGACTGATAAGGTGGATACTTCTCTTGAGTGAATTCGACATAGAGATAAAGGACAAGAAAGAAAAGGAGAATCAAGTTGCTGATCACCTTCCTTTAAATGATAATTTTCCTGATAAACAATTATTTGCAATTAAGGAAATATAACCTTGGTATGCTGATATAATTAATTATTTAGTTGCCAAGACTTTTCCTAATGATGTGCCTACATAAAAAAGAGATAAGATTAAAAGTGATGTTAAATATTATGTGTGGATTAAGGACCCTTATTTATGGAAACATTATGCTGACCAAGAAGTTAGATGATGTGTTCCTGATAATGAGACTTTGTCTATTTTAAAATTTTGTAATTCCTATACATGTGGTGGTCACTTTGGAGCTAAAAGAATAGCTAGAAAGGTTTTAGAATGTGGATTTTACTGGCCAAACCTATTTCAAGATTCATATGTATTTTATAAATCATGTGATAATTGTCAAAGAAATGAGATGCCACAAACCCCCTCTACTAGTTTGCAAAAAAATTTTTTTTTGGGGCATCGACTTTATAGGACTATTCCCTACATCATTTGGTAATGTTTACATATTGTTAGCTATTGACTATGTTTCAAAATAGGTGGAGGCTAAAGCTAACAAAACCAACGACTCTAAAGTTATTGTAGCTTTTATCAAATCTCACAACTAGGTTTGGAATTTCAAGAGCATTGATAAATGACTGAGTTGCTCACTTTTGCAATCGAACCATTAAGGCCTTACTTACAAAATATTGTGTTACCCCCAAGATTTCATCTGCTTATCATCCACAAACTAGCAGTCAAGCAGAGGTATGTAATTAGGAGATCAAATCTATACTTGAAAAGATAGTAAGCCCAAACAGAAGGCATTGGAGCTTGACTTTGGAGATGCTTTATAGGCTTATAAGACAGCGTATAAAACACCTATTGGTATGTTGCCCTATCGGTTAGTGTTTGGAAAACCATGCCATCTTTCAGTTGAGATAGCATATAAAGCTTATTTGGCCATCAATAAATTTAACATGAAGATGGATGAAAATGAGGAACACAGGATGCTGGAGTTACAAGATTTATAAGAGAGTAGCAATGATGTCTACAAGAACGCAAGAATTTATAAGGAAAAGACAGAAGCTTTTCATGATAAAATGATCTCAAGAAAGGAATTTAAAGTTGGACAACAAGTTCTTCTTTATAACTCTTGACTTAAATTATTTCCAAGTAAGCTTCATTCTCATTTTGAAGGGCCTTTTATTGTTACAAATGTTTTTCCTCATGATGCAGTTAAAATTCAAAGCGTGAAAACATCCAAGGTATTTAAGGTCAATGGTTATATCTCAAGCCTTATTATAAGGGATTTCAACTTTAAAATATGGAGGAAATTTTGCTCGAGGTTTCAGTTTGCTTGGATTGAGGAAGAAAAAATTAATTCGAGCCATCGACATTAATCAAAGGTGTTGCTTAGGAGGTAACCCAAAGGAAGTTCGCTCCTTCTCTACTTCTTTTTGAGCTAGTTTATTTTTTGTTATTTGTTCCTTACTTTGCATTTAACCTTACATTGGGGACAATGTAAGTTATAAGTATGGGGGAGGGGATAATTTGAGATTTGTTTATGGAAAAAAAATCCTTCATTTTGAACACTTAAAAAGATGGTACATTCATATGTGGAGAGTGAATAACTAGAGAGATTCATGACAACTTGGGTATGTAAGCTTACTCTTGTGATTGATTGATAAGTGTTCCTTTAGAAGAGTAGTAATTAGTGGTAGACACAAATTATCCCATGAGACTTGGGCCTACTCTACTGACTCATCAATTTAGTCTTATCCTTCTTTTCATATATGACCTTCATGAAATTGTACCTCCCGACCTTGGCTTAGTTCCTACTTTGTTCAACATAAAAACGATTAAGTTTTTTTATATTATTAAATTACATTAGCCAAATGGCCTACCTTTAAGTATTTCCTTTAGGTTTAGCCCCATTGAGCTTATTGCCTATTTCTTTCATTAACCTGCATTGCAAGCCTAAGGACCTGAAAAAAATACTGACCTGAGCTTAAGAAGTTATGGAGTAATGTTCCCTCTGTTGTTGTTTGTAACAGTCATTTATGTGGGTTTCCTAGAAGTGAATTATAGGTAAATTATTCAGTTTGGTATGACTACTTTGGAGCACGTCTTCATCTTTTACATTCTTGGGCTCCATTGTTTGTACAATTTACTAATTTACTCTATTGTTGATATGTATTTTCTTTGAAGTCATTTTCATGTTTTAATTTTAAAAAAATGTGCTAGGTGAAACCTAAAAGGGTGTTTAGGCAAAAGTTAGAGCTACAAAAAAGAAAGAAAATAAAAAATTCCATGGAATTAGTTTATAAATGATAGAGGGAATCGATTCCTAATGTCTTGTACTCTTGAAAGAGTGATATTCCCTAGTTCTTTAGTAATAAAGGTTGATTTAGGATATTTGCTAAAGGTGTACTAATTAGTGATATTGAGATTTGGTTCACAAGTTGATGGTTTTGTTGGAGATCTTATTATTAATCTCTTAAAAAATGTGAGGTGAACTGCGTTATATTTATTATTAGTCCACCACTTCTTATGCTCTTGAGCTTTATTCTCAAAATATTATCTTACCTTGCCCTAAGCCTACATTACAATCCCATGAAAGATTTTTGATTTGTGCCCTGCATGTAAACCCTTGTACATCTATAGGTTGTGAGTGGGACGATACTCAAGTTTAGTGGATTGTCTTGTTTATGGAAGGTATTTGAGTAAGCACTATAAATTGTTTTTATTTTAAAACACATTAGAGTTTTGACTTGTGAGAGTCTACTAATCTTAGTTTTGAAAGGGAATGGTTGTTGATTGATTATGAGTAAGAAAATTTATATTCACTTCTTGTTATGACTTTTGATGGTTATTGATCTCTCTATATTTTGATTGTGTTTATCTTTTTAATAATTAGGAAGGGAAGATGTTTTTGAACTTTTACTTTGTCTGAGGACAATCAAAGGCTAAGTGTGGGGGAATTTGATAAGAACGTATAATATTGTATTTTTCTCCACTAATTATTAGTCTTTTATGTTTATTCCTGGCCTAAAAGTACTCACTATGTGTATATTTTGATTTAGGTGTGTTATGGAAGCAAAAGTAGCAAAACGAGATAATTTCGTAAATCTGGATAGTTTTAACATATTATCATATTTGGGCAATAACTTTCACATACAAACTCTATCTAATAGCCCGTTTTCCATATTGAGGTTTAGAGCCTTAGATTGTTGCACATGGCCATATCATTGAGAATTCATAAAATGCATTTCATTAATATACATATCATTAGCATACACACATGAATTGTGATTTAGTAAACAATTGTAAAGATATTATATACACTCAATTGACATATTCTAGGGTATGAAAGATTTAAAATGAGCATGATGTGAATTGTGAAATGTTTATGTCTTAAATTTTGGTTTGATTGATTACAGGTAGTAAATTTGGAATTAATTGTTACAATTGGAAAATTGATGAATTAAAATGTACATTTAGTCTAGGAAAAATGTTAAGTGGCAAGACAAGTTGATACATGGAAAATTAGGATGACTAAGCCTATAATTAAGTGACATTTGGCATAAATAATTAAGTGACATTTGGCATAGGTAATTAATTGACAAATGGTGTTGATCATTGAGTGACAAATGGCTAGTATTATTGTGACATTTGGCAGCCTATGGAGTGGAAAAATGGGATGCATGCCTAAGGACAAATGTTAATATAAGAAAATGACACCTTACACTTAGTTGAATTAAGCAAATGCTGGAGAAATTTATGGTGAGTTCATTTCTCTCTTTCTTCACTCTCTCCACCAAAACTTGCTCTTATCTCATATCTCTGTATTTTGTTTAAGTCTTGCTAAATTGCTACACCAAATCAATCCTTTTACCCTTCACAAGATGGTCATAGAACCAAAAAATTGTTGTTCTTGTTATGGTCTTCTATCCTAGCTGAAAACCACCTATTTCTACCTTGAATTGGTGATGATTTTACATGCATAGAGAGCTAAGTTAGCTTGATCATTGAGCTGGAATTTGAGCGAAACAAGTAAGTAAAAGATTGATCTTTATGGCATGTTATAATAGAAGGATTATGATGATTGAATTGGAATGTATTGTATATGATGTTGATGTGAATTATATTGGAAAATAATACTTGAACTTGGATATTTTTATGACGTGTTCTTAATGTATAAAAATTGTTGAATATATGTTGTTTAGGATTTGAAGTGTAATGAAGGTGAATTTATGCTAAAGAAAGGTGCTAATAGTGTTCTTGAAATAAGAAAAACTAGGGCTACATGTATGTTAGTGAATGAAAGTTTTTATTTTAATTTTTGATGTATGAAAGACTAAAGTTTGTGAGCTACCAATTGAATGATTTTAAGTTGGAATTAGAGATGAAATTGATGAGGAATTGAAGTATAATTAAGGTATAATATGATGAAGATGTTTTGAATTTGGTATAAAGATGTAAGAATCTATTAAAAAAATGATGGAATTGGACAATGCACCTTCGAATTACCTATCCCATGATAGTGGGCAATGCATGGAAGTGAGAAGTTTGTTTTTGTGTGATATTTGAACCATATAATGATAAGTTACTTTACTTAGGTGCATTTGGGCATGATTAGGGCTTGAAATGAACCTAGATAGTTGCTTGATTAACTAGTTAAGTGTTTGATAAGTTTAGGTTATTAATTGATGTTATAACTTAAGGAATGGATGGTTTGATATCAATGTATCTAAATTTGGGATTTATGAGTTGTTAATGGTATAAAGATGTTCTCATGAATGTAAATGTGATCCAAAGGATATAAGTAATATATTAAGTATGAATGAATGAAAATTAGAAAATTGTTTGAATATATAATGCTAGGAAAGGATTGATGAATGTATGATTGCTGAATTTAAAGTAATCAAACTTACTTAAAAAATAAACCTAATTGCAAACTAGATATATACAAGCTATAATGAATGAATGATAAAGACTTGTGAATAAGGATACATACTAGGGATAGTTAATTGAGTATGCATTGAACATAACATATATACACGTGTATGATTGAGTACTCATTTGATTAAACAAGTTAGTAATGTGTAAATATGTGTGTATTACATGATATAGAAGCACAAATTGAGCGTCCACATCTAGACATTGCCGGATCGTCAAGGCAATAGCTTATGTGGAGCTACTGTGAGTTAACCTAAATGTTTTCTCACTATAATTGAATTGTTTTTAATTAACCTTCAAATATTGAACTGTTATTGATATGATTGTGATAATTCCAGACATTAATGATCCGAGGAGTTTAATTTTTGGGATTATATTAGAAGTGCTTTTTAAATGTATGTGAATATGGAAAATGTGTTCTCAACTGAATGTTGAATGCCGGACTTAGATCCAATGAATGTGATAAATGACTGTGCACACTGAATGAAAGTTATTGATAGCATAATATGTGATTTGATGCATTTCATTACATTGTTAGCATGATCAGATAAAGGAGTTGCGACCGAAGTGATCGATGTGGAAAAGAGTTTAAAGCTAAAAAATGTGCACAAAGAGCCACAGGCTCAGTTATCAATGAGCCCAGTATCCACAATAGCTACGGGACAATTTATGAAATGAGCCCAGTATCCACAAAGGATGTAGGATAGTTAAATAGGCACTTGGTCACAACAAAATAAAAATGAAAGTAGAGTCTCATATGCATTTGTATATATTTATCTTTACATGTATCATATGAATGATTGCAAAGAATGACTAAATTTAGTTGATATAATGACATGCAATGTTTGTGTACATGTTGATGATATGAATGATTGAAATGAATGATTGGATTATTCTGAATGATGTGATATATGGGATTTGATTCTAAATGATGTAGTATACAAAATTGGATAATATGATATACTTGTGAATTTGGTTATATACTTATGATATTTGTGTTCTAACTTAAGTGAGCATATTGATGATGGTTCACTCACTGAGTTCACAAACTCATTAAAATTGCAACGTTGATTTTCAGGTACTGAGGAGACCTAGCTTCTAAGGCAAACTAATAGAAGTTTAGTTATGTCAATTTTGGAAACAAGAATGACTCAAAGGTCTGGTCAGTTGATATCTGAGGAGTCTAGCTAGTTTATGTTTATTTACTTTTCTCATTTCATGTGAACCTTTTGTATAGAACAATGAACTCGCAAATGTTTTTGTAATGTAATTATATAGATTATAAAATTTAATGCCATGATGTAAGTTATGTTTTGTTAATGAAATGGGATAAGTTGATCCTTTGAAATACTTATGTTTTTGTGATGCCATAATAAGTGATTATGATTGCTCTAACATGCCATTCTCATAGGGTATGTTCTCAGATATTCTCTAGATGTTTGGGTATATGCTCTATAGTAGTGGCGTGTTACACTCCGATTGAGATGATTCAAGTAGCGTTGGAAAAGCCCACGAAGAGAGCTATAACTTTCATTTGTAAATCTGAAAAGATTTAGTTTCACAAAATATAGTTTTAATGCAGTTGCTTTGAGTTGTTTTTGTCAGTTACTTGATACAAAGAAACTGTGTCAGTAACTTGTAATTTTCCAGCAAAATAGAAACAAAAAAATTAATGAAAAAAACAAATCGACAATTAAGATTTATTAATGTAGTTCGACATACCTTGCCTACTTCTACAGAGCCATCACCCAACTTAATCAACTTTCTCTTGTGATACAATAGTTTTATTCAAGGCTTTACAAAGCTGACTCACTCAACCCTTGACACTCACACCTAGTGAAAGTAAATCACTCCCAATAACACGACCACCTCGTGCTAACTGAACAGAGGATTTTCATAACAATGTTCAATACTAAAGATGAAAATTAAACAACTTAAGTGATTGAGACAATAAAGACAAACAAAAAGAACAATTGAGATAAAAATAACTCCCTTAAATATGAAGCTTCACCAACCAAAAGTGTGGAACGTGGTAGAACAATATCTACTGTGAATTATTGAGAAGAGTCACGATCAGTCCACACATACAACAGCATCAATAACCATCAATCGAACAAACATTTCATCACCGAAAAATCATAAAAAATACAATTGCAGCACACCACCAATCTAAACATTTTCACATAAAAACCATATCTAAAATAACCCAAAAAATTTACGCAACAGCCAAGAAGATGTAGCTACCAAAGATAGATGGAATCAATAAAAATCCAGTTGCCTTAGATAGATAAAACTACCAAAAATAGGCTGTCAAAGATAGTCCTAAAATCATCAAAAATCTGCACATTATCTTCATCAAGATATGGTGATTTTATCCCAATTAAATCCTATCTTCACTAGGATTTCAACTTAAATAATCCTTATCTTTAAGAATCCCACTCAAGATAGAATACTTATCATAATCACATTCCTCAAATAACTAATTATGTCCAATTACAAATAATTCCTAAAATAAAATAATAAGATATCGTAACAATCTCTCCCTTTTTGGCATTATTTGTCACATATCAAAACTCCCCCTTAAGAATATAATTAGACACATAACATCAAGTTCACATAACACATAGGAATTCCCCATTAATAGAACATCAAGTTCCAAATAAGTTCCAAGTGAAATCATGTTCACATAAGCAAATGTCAAATAACCAAAGAAGCAATAATCCTAATAATCAAAACAACTAACAATCATCCAAGTTCTCTAAGTAAACAAAATAGATACAAAAGCCAATAATCATCCATTCTCCCACTTGGGACAAAAAGATGCCAAAAAGATCCCAAAAAGTAAAGCTAAGAATCAAAGTGAAGAACCTGCTGCTTAAGTTGATGAAGTCCCTTTAAACCAACTTGAAAGACACCCCAAATCCTATCAATCTTAGCAAATAAAGCAGCATGAGGATTAACATTTGTTGCAGCAGATGACTCGGTTAGCCCAGAAGAGGAATAAAGTAAGTCAATCACTCGAGTTTGCTTGTTAACATTTAATATCCGAGGCAAAATATTCAGCAATGACACAGGCTCAAAAACACTAGAAGTTGTTAGAGGAACATCATTGGCATACAAAAATTGTGTAATCAGACATTGAAAATATAACAGAGATTGTAACTTACTACCAATCGCAATCATTGCTTCAATCTTCCCAAATTGAAATTTACCCCGGTTCTGATGGCATAAACTAATTTGGCTTGAGTTAGATAAACTGTAACTGTGTGAGACTGGGCATCCAATTTGCTAATAACAACTTATGGAACACAAAATATTTTTGTGACAATTAAGATGTACGAAGGGCAAAAGAAGATGGCCAAATAGTCAATTTACCCCTAGTTAAAATAGTAGCCATCATATTGTTTGTCACAACCCAATCATCCTTATATACTCATTTACTAATCAAATTATCAAACTCCAAAAATGTGTTCAACCAATCTGGATCAAATCTAACCGTAATGCCCCTTATATACACCACATGATAGCTCAAAACAGATTCATTTAAGACATCCTTATCAAGATTACAATAAAATTCTCTAAGCAGTTCAAAGTCATAATGTTTCGACAATCAAGCAGACAAATTCCTTTCAATTAACAACACATCTAGACGAAATTGTTGATATTCAACCAGATTTATAGGATGATAAAAAACAAACCCGGTGTGCGCAATGGAGTCCCACTTTTTCTCTGCAGCGAAAGAATAAAACTTATGGGACAAAGCATCTTCAACGAAAATTCTGACTGGAGTCTGTCAGCAAAGGGGTTGAATTGATTTCCGAGTAATGTGTTTGAACAATCTTCTTGACACAGAGGGAGTAGCTGTCAGTGCAGCCAGAGATACATGGGTACTAGGCTTGATGGAAGCATCTTCCGAATCAAAGGAAAATTCCTCTACCATGTAAGACAACACTCGTAACACATCATCATTGAGTAGTGGCAATTTCGAATAGAAGAGGGTTCGAGAATGTTGATGGGTATTGTCGAGGATGACCCAACATCTGTTTTCGACCTCCCATGAGGTAGCTTTTGTCTGAGATAGTTGGATCGCCTAGGAGGACTGGCGGTGGGGGATAGAGATCGGTGATTGTTCTAAATGAGAAGAAGAAGTTTGACATTTTGACTTGCCCATTATGACCCAAAAATAATAATACCTAACGAAGATGAAGAAGATAAATGTCGGAGGAGAGAACAAACAATGAGTGGGCTAAGTGAGAGAGCAAATGATAGAGAGAGTAACACAATCTTCGAAAATGAAGGAGAGAAATAATTTAATAGAGCCTAAAATTTTGAAAACTGAGAAGGAGGGAATAGGGGGTGTGGCGGCAACACTAAAAGAAAGATAAAAATTTGGGATTTTGTCCCTTTCTAATTTTCCCTTTTTTATCATAAAAGTAAACTACATTACATTAAAATGTAAAACACATAATCCTAAAGCCCCTCGAAGAAATTCAAACTTGATCAAATCAAGAGGTTTCGTAAAAATGTCGGCTAGTTGCTTCTCAGTTGTTACATATGAAAGAACTGCAACTTTGGTCTTTACAAGCTCTCAGATGAAATGATACTTCAAGTCGATGTGTTTAGTTCTCGAATGTTGAACCGGGTTTTTTGAGATGTCTATAGCACTTTTGTTATCACACATAACAGTCAGCACATCTTAAGCCACTCCATAATCCTCTAACATTTGTTTCATCCATAGCAATTAGGAGCAACAACTACCTGCTGTTATATATTATGCTTCCATCGTTAACAATGAGATAGAGTTTTGTTCCTTACTATACCATGAAATAATATTGTTACTCAGAAAGAAACAGCCCCCTGATGTACTTTTTTTGGTTGTTTAAATTCTCGGCCCAATCTGCATCGCTATACCTAGCTAGATAGGAAGTAGAATCATATGAGTACCATAACCTAAAATTAGAAGTACT
Source organism: Erythroxylum coriaceum (assembly GCA_026874005.2). NCBI lineage: Eukaryota > Viridiplantae > Streptophyta > Magnoliopsida > Malpighiales > Erythroxylaceae > Erythroxylum > Erythroxylum coriaceum. The sequence goes on from JANQAP020000519.1 coordinate 421,982, forward strand.
ACCACTGATGTACCTGATAATCATCTTTACCACTATCAAGTGTGACTCTTTCAGGTTGGATTGATAATGAGAACAAACTCCAATGCTATGACAAATATTTGATCTACTTGCGGTTAAATAAAGTAGGCTTCCAATAATGTTTCTATATAAGCTTACATCAACACTTTTGCCATTTTCATCTTTATTTAACTTTGTAAATACACTTATAGGAGTTCTAGCATGTCGTGCATTCTCAAGGTCAAACTTCTTCACTAAATTCTTTGTATATTTAGTTTGTGATATGAAGATACCATCCTTAACTTGTTTAATTTGTAAACCCTAAAGGAAATTCAATCACTTAACATGCTTATCTCAAATTCATGCGTCATTAACTCCACAAATTTATCCACCATCTTTAGATGAGTAGAACCAAATACAATATCATCAACATAAATCTACGCAATTATCAAATTAGATCTAATTTTTATGAAATAAAGTCATGTCAACACTACCTCGTTCATAGCCTTGATTGATTGGATATTGAGTGAGCCTTTCATGCTAAGCCTTTGATGTTTACTTGAGACCGTAAAGAGCCTTCTTTAGCTTAAAAACGTGATCAACATGTGTTGGATCAATAAAACCCTTAGCCTACTCAACGTATACCTCTTCTTGTATAAACCCATTCAAAAATACACTTTTCACATCCATTTGGTAGAGTTTGACTTTCACATAAGCTATAGCCAAGAGTAATCTAATTGACTCAAGTCTCGCCACTGGTGCAAAAAATTTTGTCAAAATCAATGCCTTCAATATGAGAATAACCTTGAGCCACTAACCTTGCCTTATTTCTAGTCACTTTGCCTTTGTCATCAGTTTTGTTGCGAAATACCCATTTTGTTCCAATCACATTCACATCTGATGGCCTTGGCACCAATTCCCAAACATCATTGCTAGCAAATTAAGTTAATTCTTCTTGCATAGTTGTTGTCCACAATTCATCTTGTAAGGTTTCTTTCATATTTTTAGGTTTAAATGAAGAAGTGTAACATAAAATTCCCGCTAGTTCCCAATAAATTTTCCCTTTTCTCTCTCTTAGTTTCCTTCTGTCACTGACTTCTCCAATTTCGTTCTTGATAGGATGACTTCTTCTAATTCATGATGGTAGATCCTTGTTGAAATCATCTTTCTCTAAGTTTTCATTATTCAAAAGAATTATTTTAGTATTAGGTGCCTAATTGGTTTCTTCTTCTAAAGTAACTAACTTATCCTTTGTCTGAACAGTTTCTTCACTAGCAGCAACTAACTACACATCTACATAGTTTTTAGTTCTTGCTTCTTTGCATATTTGTGTTAGTTCATGAGGTTGGTTTTGAAGATTTTCTTCTATCATTTTATCAATTAATTGATAGACATCATTTACCATAAGTATCAATTAATTGATACACATCATTTGCCATAACATTTATGGATTTCATCACTATCTTTATTCTTTGATTGAACACCCGATATGCCTTGCTATGAGTTAAATATCCAATAAAGATGCCTTCATCACTTTTACTCTCGAACTTTCCAAGTTGTTCTCTATCTATGAGAATGTAACACTTGCTGCCAAATACGTGAAGGTAGTTAATATCTAGTTTCTTTCCCTTCCAAAGTTTATAAGATGCCTTATTCAAGTTGCTTCTAAGATGAACTCTATTGCATAAATAGCATGTCGTGTTCACTGCTTCAACCTAAAACCTCATTGATATTTTTCTTCATTCAATATAGACCTGGCCATTCCTTGAAGAGTTTGATTCTTCCTCTTTGCAACTCCATTATTGTGGAGTTTTAGGTCCTAAAAATTCTTGCATGATACCATATTTATCACAGAGAAGTACCTCATTCCACCAATGCTAGCATGTTGAGTTGGACCAACTAAATCCATGTGAATTAATTCCAATATACGTGAAGATGTAATATGTTTAATCTTTTTATGTGGCACTCTCATCTATTTATCCATTTGGCATGCACTAAAGTCATCGTTGTTCATTGTGGGCAACCCTCTCACCACTTCGAATTTCTTTAACTTATTAACAAGTTTATAGTTAGTATGGCCAAGCTTTTGATGCCAAATATTTATATTGTCATCATATGAGGCTAATTTGCAAGAAGTAGTGACCTGCAACATATAACAATCATTTATTGATCTTCTGCCACTTATCAAATATTCTCCTTGTTTGGTCAATACCATAGATTCATCACTGGTGAAATTAACCAATAATCCATCATTATAAAGTTAACTTACACTCATCAAATTGGTTTTTAACCCATCAACATGAAGTATGTTTTTTAGGTGTGACAATCTATCCATGCATAGGGTCCATCTTCCAATAACCGATGCTGGAACCCCTCCCCGGGCGGGTCCACGGCCCGACGTCCTAAGTGACATCTGGACCTGTGGCCCACGGGGGAG
>JANQAP020000519.1:424515-444386 GCA_026874005.2 Erythroxylum coriaceum
AAATTGTTCTATTAAAACAAAAACTAGCACTTTGTTTTTATCAAAATCAAAACTTGATTCATTAAATCAAAATTCCAGCATTTTGGTTTTCACAAAACCTAAACTATGCCAATACACAAAAGGATATGTCGAAACCATTACCTCTTCATTTCTTCAATCCATGGCTGCTTCATTTTCATCATTACACTAATTTGTACATTACAAAATTAAAATAAACAGAAAAATGAAGCCAAGTCATTAATTCTAGTGCGGTAATCAGTAATGTTTAGATAGCTCGTATGCAGAATAGTTAGGGAGTTTGTATTGATTATAGAAAATGAAATTCAGTAACTAGAAAGGATCATTTTTTATTACCGTTTATGGACTAAATTCTTGAAAGACTAACACGTCGTGCTTACTATTGTTTTCTTGATGGTTATTTAAGTTATTTTCAAATTGCAATTGCATCAGAAGATTAAGAAAAGACTACTTTTATAGGCCCATTTGGAACGTTTGCATATTAGCGCACACCCTTTGGACTTTGCAATTCCCCCGCCACTTTTCAAAGGTATATGGTTAGATATTTTCATGTCATATTGAAAACATCATTGAAGTTTTTATGGATGATTTTACCGTTCATGGAGATTCCTTTGATAACTGTTTGCATAACCTTACACTAGTCCTTAAGAGATGCATTGAAACTAATCTTGTTTTAAATTCTGAAAAATGTCATTTTATGGTGGATAGTTTTAGGTCATATTATCCCCTCTAAGGGAATTAAGGATGATAAAGCTAAAATTGATATTATCCAATCCTTACCTTACCCTATTAGCGTGTGGGAAGTTCATTCTTTTCTTGGATATGCAGAGTTTTACAAGAGATTTATAAAGAATTTCTCAAAAATTGCCTTGCCTCTATGTAAGTTGTTGACAAAGGACGTAGCTTTTGAGTTCGATGCAGTATGTAAGAGAGCTTTTGATCAATTCAAAACATTACTGATTACCGCACTAGTTATGCAACCACCCAACTGGAACATTCCCTTTGAGATAATGTGCGACACAATTGATTATACTATTGGTGTTATGCTAGGACAAAGAATTGAGATGGAATTACATGTCATTTATTATGCTTCCAGAACTCTTAGATGATGCTTAACACAACTACTCCACCACTGAAAAAGAACTTTTGGCTATTATTTTTGCTTTAGAAAAATTTTGCTCTTATTTGCTTGGTTCTAAAGTTAATTATTTATTCTGATCATGGAGCTTTTCCTTATTTATTAATGAAGAAAGAGGCAAAACCAAGACTGACAAGGTGGATACTTCTTTTGAGTGAATTCAACATAGAGATAAAGGACAAGAAAGGAAAGGAGAATCAAGTTACTGATCACCTTAGTCGTTTGACTAGGGAAGAAGATAACTTTCCTTTAAATGATAATTTTCTTAATGAACAATTATTTGCAATTAAGGAAATAGAACCTTGGTACATTGATATAGTTAATTATTTAGTTGCCAAGACTTTTCCTAATGATGTGCCTAAATAAAAAAGAGATAAGATTAAAAGTGATGTTAAATATTATGTATAGGATGACCCTTATTTATGGAAATATTGTGCTGACCAAGTAGTTAGACGAAGTGTTCCTGATAATATGACTTTGTCTATTTAAAATTTTTGCCATTCCTATACATGTGGTGGTCACTTTGGAGCTAAAAGAATGGCTAGAAAGATTTTAGAATGTGCTTTTCATTGCCAAACCTATTTCGAGATTCATATATCTTTTGTAAATTATGTGATAAGTGTTAAAGAACAGGTAATATATCCTAAAGAAATAAGATGCCACAAACCCCTATATTAGTTTGCAAAATTTTTGATATTTGAGACATTGATTTTATGGGACCGTTTCCTTCATCATTTGGTAATGTTTACATATTGTTAACTGTTGATTATGTTTCAAAATGAGTGGAGGCTAAAGCCACTAAAACTGATGATTCTAAAGTTGTTATAGCTTTTATCAAGTCTCATATCTTTTACAGGTTTGGAATTCCAAGAGCATTGATAAGAGACCAAGGCACTCACCTTTACGATCGAACCATTAAGGCTTTACTTAGAAAATATTATGTTACCAACAAGATTTCAATTGCTTATCATCCACAAACTAGCGATCAAGCAGAGGTATCTAATCGGGAGATCAAGTATATGCATGAGTTGTCATACAAGTTAATATAGAAAGATCTAATCAGAGTATTTATAGAAAGTAGCCCATTGTAAAATCCCTCAATTAAAGGGTCAACCATAATTATAGCCTTAGATCGTGTATTCCTTAGAATAACTTTCCGTGTATCTTTATATACTCTTGTATTATGCTATTGAATATATATAGAAAAACAGAGATTTTTGATATGGTATCAGAGCAGGATCTTGGGATCTTTGCTCCGTCTACCTACTAATCAAAACTTCTCACATTCAGCAACCATGGCAGACTCCAGTCTTGACGATTAGACAACTAAAATGACAGAGGTCTTGAACAAAGTCCAGACCTTTTAAACCCCATCTAATTTTCCGACTGCCCCTATTGGCATCAAGTTGAATGGCTCCAACTATACATTATGGTCCCAAGTTGTTGAGATGTATATCTCAGGAAAAGACAAACTGGGATATATCACTGGTGACTCTCCACAGCCTCTCGAAACCGACTCATTGTTCCGAAAATGAAGAACTGCAAATGCCATTGTCAAAGGATGGTTGATCAACTCAATGGACCCCTCGTTGATTGGTAATTTTATTCGATTCCCAACTGCTAAACAGGTATGGGACTCAATTGCTACAACATTTTTTGATGGGACCGATATATCCCAAGTATACGACCTTCGAAGTCGTGTAACTCGCATGAAGCAGGCGGGTGGTTCCATTGAAAAATATTATAATGGTCTTCAAGGTTTATGACGCGAAATTGATTTTTGTCGTCCTAATCCAATGACATGTGCAGGAGATATTGAGAAGTATAACTCCATCTTACAAGAAGATAGAGTCTATATCTTCCTCGATGGCTTAGATGATCGGCTAGACAAGATTCAAAGTGATGTTCTTCAATTACAACCCTTCCCTACAGTTGAGAAGGCGTATGTTCATGTTCGACATGAAGACATTAGGTAAGCCGTCATGACATCAGGTAGTGATATTGCCTCCGGTGCAGTTATGGCATCTAAAGGATTCAAACCTGGAATACCAAAATCAAAACCTCAATCTGATGGCACGAAATGCACCCATTGTGGTAATGAAAAACATACCTGTGAAATTTGCTTCAAGTTACATGGGTATCCAGAGCGGTGGAATGATTTTCAAGCACGGAAAAAGCATGAGGGCACTAGCACAAATGAAGATACGGGAAGGGTAGCTGTTGCAAGTGCAGAACCACAATTATCTCTTACTGCTCAACTAAAATCAACAAATCCTTTCACTACCCTCAGCGATCAAGGTAATTGTGGACAAGCTTTGGTCACATACCATGGTCACAATGAAAGCATGTGGATTGTAGATTCTGGAGCTACCAATCACATGACTTTTGATTCCCATGATTTCTCTCATACCACTCAGCCTAGGAGAACTTGTATTGCAAATGCTAATGGAGTCCAATATCCGGTCACAGGAGCGGGGACAGTGACCTTATCCTCCTCTATTTCCCTAAACCATACTTTACTTGTTCCATCCTTGTCAAATAAATTACTCTATGTTAGTCAAGCCACAACTGATCTCAATTATGTTGTATTAATGTATCCTACTTTCTGCCTTCTTCAGGATATTCTCACCAAGGAGATCATTGGGCGTGGTACTAAAAAAGGGGGACTCTACTACATGGATGACTTCAGTTCAGGGAAAGCAAATCACACTCGGCACACCAGTGATAAAGAACATCAAATTTGGCTTCTTCATAACCGCTTGGGACATCCTTCTTTTGGATATTTGCAGCATCTCTTTCCAACCCTATTTTCTACATTACAACCATCATCTGTCAAATGTGAAACATGTATTGTAGCCAAAAGTCATAGAGTTCCTTACCCTGTAAGCCACACAAAAAGAGACATGCCTTTTTCTTTAATCCATTCGGACGTATGGGGACCCTCTCATGTTATTACTCCATCTGGACATAAATGGTTTGTTATATTTGTTGATGATTACACGCGAATGACTTGGGTGTATCTACTTAAAGAGAAAGATGAAGTGTTTAGTGTGTTTCAATCATTTCATGTAATGATTCAAACGTAATTTTCAGCCAAGATTAACCCTCTGTACCGATAATGGAGGTGAATATGTCAATACAAAATTCCAGACTTACTTTCAGTACCATGGACTTATACATGAAACTTCTTGTTCCCAAACTCCTCAACAAAATGGCATTGTCGAGAGGAAAAATCGACATATCTTAGAGGCGGCACGAGCATTATTGATTGGAGCACATATGCCCTCTCGGTATTGGGATGATACAGTTACCACAACCATATATTTGCTTAATAGAATGCCTTCCAAAGTCCTACAATTTTAGACTCCCTTGCAGGCTCTCTCCAGCCACATATCTCTACCCACTGTGCTAATGCTTCCACCCCGAATCTTTGGCTGCGTTGCCTTCGTTCATCTCCAAGAAAACTAGCGAACCAAATTAGATCCATGTGTAGTACGATGTCTTTTCTTAGGCTATGCTATGCATCATAAAGGGTATAGATGTTTTGACCCCATCACTAAACGTACATACATCAGCATGGATGTCACCTTTCTTGAAATGGAGACCTTCTATCCATCACCTGCCACCAAATCAACTCTTTAGGGGGAGATTCAAAATGAAGAGGTGAATTAGCTAGCAACAATATAGCTAGAATCCAGTGATGGAAATACTGAGGTAAGGATGACCGAGGAACAGTCCCCAGTAGAAGAACCAACCTTTGAACAACTTGAGGAACACTCTCCAGCAGAAGAACCAACCGTTGAAGAACCATATAATATGGAATGTATTGAAACACCCACACCTATCAATGATATGACTTTAGATGCAACAACCAGTGATGGTTCCCCCTCTTTAGTACCTGAAGGCCCCTCTCCTGAGAATATCGCTGAGGTAAGTCTCCCTGCCATATCTTCTTTTACTGATAACATGAATAGTACTATGCAATATATGTTGCCGGTAAGACAGAACCGTGGCAAACCACTAAGCCGATACTCTCCGGAAGTAGAAGATAGAAGATCCAAATATCCTATAGCCAACTATGTGTCCACTCACAGGCTAGCCGAACCACTCAAGGCCTTTGTACATAAACTGTCCTTAGATTACATTCCTAAAAACGTAGAAGAAGCACTACTTGATCCACAATGGAGTCAAGCAATAAAAGAAGAATTGAAGGCCATAGAAAAAAATGAAACTTGGAAGCTGGTCTCATTACCTGAAGGGAAAAAAGTAGTAGGGTGCAAATGGATCTTCTCAATTAAATATAATGCTACTGGATCTATTGACAGATACAAGGCGAGGCTCGTGGCAAAAGGGTATACATAGACATATGGTATAGATTACCAAGAAACTTTCTCACCAGTAGCAAAACTAAACATTGTTAGAGTTTTATTATCTCTTGCAGCAAATTTAAATTGGCCGCTACATCAATTTGATGTGAAGAATACATTCCACCTGGGTACTCGGCAACTCTTGAAGATAAAGTAGTATGCAAACTAAAAAAGGCGTTGTATGGTTTAAAGCAATCACCTCATGCATGGTTCGGCCGATTCAGTGTAGCCATGAAAAAAATATGGCATTCAGCAGAGTAATTCAGATCATACATTTTTCCTAAAACACCAATCAGGAAAAGTGACAACACTAATTATTTATGTAGACAACATGATCATCACAAGCGATGACAAAGAAGAAATCTCCAAGCTTCAAAAACAATTGTCGGCTGAGTTTGAGATGAAGAACCTAGGGGGACTCAAATACTCCCTGGGAATTGAGGTATCCAAATCAAAACAGGGCATATTTTTATCTCAAAGGAAATATGTTTTAGACTTATTATCTGAGGTAGGGATGCTAGAGTGTAAGCTAGCAGACACTCCTATTGTCCAAAATCATCGACTTAGGATATATGCTGATCAAGTACCCACTGACAAGGAGAGGTACCAAAGGATAGTCGGTAAGCTTATTTACTTGTCTCATACTCGACCTGACATTGCCTACGCTGTAAGCGTAGTAAGCTAGTCCATGCACTGCCTTAGTGAAGCACATATGATTGCAGTAACTAGAATTCTTCGATATTTAAAGTTCTCTCCTAAGAAAGTGTTAATGTTTAGGAAAAATAACCATTTGACTGTTAATGAATACACTGGCGCAGATTAGGCAGGAAATATCTCTAACAAGAAGTCTACTTCAGGCTACTTCACCTTTGTAGAAGGAAATCTCGTTACGTGGAGGAGTAAGAAACAAAAGGTTGTTGCTCTATAGAGTGCCAAAGCAGAATTTTGAGGTATGGCTAAGGGTGTATGCGAATTGCTTTGGGTGAGAAGACTACTGACTTAGATAGGCTTTGCTCCCAGCGTAGAAATGAACTTGTTCTGTGACAATAAGGTAGCCATTGACATCTCTCACAATCCTATACAACATGATCGAACTAAGCACGTGGAGGTTGATAGGGACTTTATTAAACAAAATCTTGAAGAGAAAATTATTCAGCTCCCATTTGTCAAGTCAGAAGACCAGCTAGCGGATGTCCTTATGAAAGCTATATCTAGCAGAAATTTCTACATCTCACTTGTCAAGTTGGGCATTAGAGATATCTATGTACCAACTTGAGAGGGAGTGTTGGCATGAGCTGTCATATAAGTTAATATAGAAAGATCTAATCAGAGTATTTATAGAAAGTAGCCCATTGTTAAATCCCTCAATTAAAGGGTCAACCATAATTATAGCCTTAGATCGTGTATTCCTTAGAATAACTTTCCGTGTATCTTTATATACTCTTGTATTATGCTATTGAATATATATAGAAAAACAGAGATTTTTGATATGGTATCAGAGCAGGATCTTGGGATCTTTGCTCCGTCTACCTACTAATCAAAACTTCTCACATTCAGCAACCATGGCAGACTCCAGTCTTGACGATTAGACAACTAAAATGACAGAGGTCTTGAACAAAGTCCAGACCTTTTAAACCCCATCTAATTTTCCGACTGCCCCTATTGGCATCAAGTTGAATGGCTCCAACTATACATTATGGTCCCAAGTTGTTGAGATGTATATCTCAGGAAAAGACAAACTGGGATATATCACTGGTGACTCTCCACAGCCTCTCGAAACCGACTCATTGTTCCGAAAATGAAGAACTGCAAATGCCATTGTCAAAGGATGGTTGATCAACTCAATGGACCCCTCGTTGATTGGTAATTTTATTCGATTCCCAACTGCTAAACAGGTATGGGACTCAATTGCTACAACATTTTTTGATGGGACCGATATATCCCAAGTATACGACCTTCGAAGTCGTGTAACTCGCATGAAGCAGGCGGGTGGTTCCATTGAAAAATATTATAATGGTCTTCAAGGTTTATGACGCGAAATTGATTTTTGTCGTCCTAATCCAATGACATGTGCAGGAGATATTGAGAAGTATAACTCCATCTTACAAGAAGATAGAGTCTATATCTTCCTCGATGGCTTAGATGATCGGCTAGACAAGATTCAAAGTGATGTTCTTCAATTACAACCCTTCCCTACAGTTGAGAAGGCGTATGTTCATGTTCGACATGAAGACATTAGGTAAGCCGTCATGACATCAGGTAGTGATATTGCCTCCGGTGCAGTTATGGCATCTAAAGGATTCAAACCTGGAATACCAAAATCAAAACCTCAATCTGATGGCACGAAATGCACCCATTGTGGTAATGAAAAACATACCTGTGAAATTTGCTTCAAGTTACATGGGTATCCAGAGCGGTGGAATGATTTTCAAGCACGGAAAAAGCATGAGGGCACTAGCACAAATGAAGATACGGGAAGGGTAGCTGTTGCAAGTGCAGAACCACAATTATCTCTTACTGCTCAACTAAAATCAACAAATCCTTTCACTACCCTCAGCGATCAAGGTAATTGTGGACAAGCTTTGGTCACATACCATGGTCACAATGAAAGCATGTGGATTGTAGATTCTGGAGCTACCAATCACATGACTTTTGATTCCCATGATTTCTCTCATACCACTCAGCCTAGGAGAACTTGTATTGCAAATGCTAATGGAGTCCAATATCCGGTCACAGGAGCGGGGACAGTGACCTTATCCTCCTCTATTTCCCTAAACCATACTTTACTTGTTCCATCCTTGTCAAATAAATTACTCTATGTTAGTCAAGCCACAACTGATCTCAATTATGTTGTATTAATGTATCCTACTTTCTGCCTTCTTCAGGATATTCTCACCAAGGAGATCATTGGGCGTGGTACTAAAAAAGGGGGACTCTACTACATGGATGACTTCAGTTCAGGGAAAGCAAATCACACTCGGCACACCAGTGATAAAGAACATCAAATTTGGCTTCTTCATAACCGCTTGGGACATCCTTCTTTTGGATATTTGCAGCATCTCTTTCCAACCCTATTTTCTACATTACAACCATCATCTGTCAAATGTGAAACATGTATTGTAGCCAAAAGTCATAGAGTTCCTTACCCTGTAAGCCACACAAAAAGAGACATGCCTTTTTCTTTAATCCATTCGGACGTATGGGGACCCTCTCATGTTATTACTCCATCTGGACATAAATGGTTTGTTATATTTGTTGATGATTACACGCGAATGACTTGGGTGTATCTACTTAAAGAGAAAGATGAAGTGTTTAGTGTGTTTCAATCATTTCATGTAATGATTCAAACGTAATTTTCAGCCAAGATTAACCCTCTGTACCGATAATGGAGGTGAATATGTCAATACAAAATTCCAGACTTACTTTCAGTACCATGGACTTATACATGAAACTTCTTGTTCCCAAACTCCTCAACAAAATGGCATTGTCGAGAGGAAAAATCGACATATCTTAGAGGCGGCACGAGCATTATTGATTGGAGCACATATGCCCTCTCGGTATTGGGATGATACAGTTACCACAACCATATATTTGCTTAATAGAATGCCTTCCAAAGTCCTACAATTTTAGACTCCCTTGCAGGCTCTCTCCAGCCACATATCTCTACCCACTGTGCTAATGCTTCCACCCCGAATCTTTGGCTGCGTTGCCTTCGTTCATCTCCAAGAAAACTAGCGAACCAAATTAGATCCATGTGTAGTACGATGTCTTTTCTTAGGCTATGCTATGCATCATAAAGGGTATAGATGTTTTGACCCCATCACTAAACGTACATACATCAGCATGGATGTCACCTTTCTTGAAATGGAGACCTTCTATCCATCACCTGCCACCAAATCAACTCTTTAGGGGGAGATTCAAAATGAAGAGGTGAATTAGCTAGCAACAATATAGCTAGAATCCAGTGATGGAAATACTGAGGTAAGGATGACCGAGGAACAGTCCCCAGTAGAAGAACCAACCTTTGAACAACTTGAGGAACACTCTCCAGCAGAAGAACCAACCGTTGAAGAACCATATAATATGGAATGTATTGAAACACCCACACCTATCAATGATATGACTTTAGATGCAACAACCAGTGATGGTTCCCCCTCTTTAGTACCTGAAGGCCCCTCTCCTGAGAATATCGCTGAGGTAAGTCTCCCTGCCATATCTTCTTTTACTGATAACATGAATAGTACTATGCAATATATGTTGCCGGTAAGACAGAACCGTGGCAAACCACTAAGCCGATACTCTCCGGAAGTAGAAGATAGAAGATCCAAATATCCTATAGCCAACTATGTGTCCACTCACAGGCTAGCCGAACCACTCAAGGCCTTTGTACATAAACTGTCCTTAGATTACATTCCTAAAAACGTAGAAGAAGCACTACTTGATCCACAATGGAGTCAAGCAATAAAAGAAGAATTGAAGGCCATAGAAAAAAATGAAACTTGGAAGCTGGTCTCATTACCTGAAGGGAAAAAAGTAGTAGGGTGCAAATGGATCTTCTCAATTAAATATAATGCTACTGGATCTATTGACAGATACAAGGCGAGGCTCGTGGCAAAAGGGTATACATAGACATATGGTATAGATTACCAAGAAACTTTCTCACCAGTAGCAAAACTAAACATTGTTAGAGTTTTATTATCTCTTGCAGCAAATTTAAATTGGCCGCTACATCAATTTGATGTGAAGAATACATTCCACCTGGGTACTCGGCAACTCTTGAAGATAAAGTAGTATGCAAACTAAAAAAGGCGTTGTATGGTTTAAAGCAATCACCTCATGCATGGTTCGGCCGATTCAGTGTAGCCATGAAAAAAATATGGCATTCAGCAGAGTAATTCAGATCATACATTTTTCCTAAAACACCAATCAGGAAAAGTGACAACACTAATTATTTATGTAGACAACATGATCATCACAAGCGATGACAAAGAAGAAATCTCCAAGCTTCAAAAACAATTGTCGGCTGAGTTTGAGATGAAGAACCTAGGGGGACTCAAATACTCCCTGGGAATTGAGGTATCCAAATCAAAACAGGGCATATTTTTATCTCAAAGGAAATATGTTTTAGACTTATTATCTGAGGTAGGGATGCTAGAGTGTAAGCTAGCAGACACTCCTATTGTCCAAAATCATCGACTTAGGATATATGCTGATCAAGTACCCACTGACAAGGAGAGGTACCAAAGGATAGTCGGTAAGCTTATTTACTTGTCTCATACTCGACCTGACATTGCCTACGCTGTAAGCGTAGTAAGCTAGTCCATGCACTGCCTTAGTGAAGCACATATGATTGCAGTAACTAGAATTCTTCGATATTTAAAGTTCTCTCCTAAGAAAGTGTTAATGTTTAGGAAAAATAACCATTTGACTGTTAATGAATACACTGGCGCAGATTAGGCAGGAAATATCTCTAACAAGAAGTCTACTTCAGGCTACTTCACCTTTGTAGAAGGAAATCTCGTTACGTGGAGGAGTAAGAAACAAAAGGTTGTTGCTCTATAGAGTGCCAAAGCAGAATTTTGAGGTATGGCTAAGGGTGTATGCGAATTGCTTTGGGTGAGAAGACTACTGACTTAGATAGGCTTTGCTCCCAGCGTAGAAATGAACTTGTTCTGTGACAATAAGGTAGCCATTGACATCTCTCACAATCCTATACAACATGATCGAACTAAGCACGTGGAGGTTGATAGGGACTTTATTAAACAAAATCTTGAAGAGAAAATTATTCAGCTCCCATTTGTCAAGTCAGAAGACCAGCTAGCGGATGTCCTTATGAAAGCTATATCTAGCAGAAATTTCTACATCTCACTTGTCAAGTTGGGCATTAGAGATATCTATGTACCAACTTGAGAGGGAGTGTTGGCATGAGCTGTCATATAAGTTAATATAGAAAGATCTAATCAGAGTATTTATAGAAAGTAGCCCATTGTTAAATCCCTCAATTAAAGGGTCAACCATAATTATAGCCTTAGATCGTGTATTCCTTAGAATAGCTTTTCGTGTATCTTTATATACTCTTGTATTCTGCTATTGAATATATATAGAAAAATAGAGATTTTTGATAGTATATACTTGAAAAGACAATAAACCCAAACAGAAAGGTTGGAGCTTGCGTTTAGAGGATGCTTTAGGATAGCATATAAAACACCTATTAGTATGTCACCTTATTGGCTAGTGTTTGGAAAACCATGCCATCTTTCAATTGAGATAGCGCATTAAGCTTATTGGGCCATCAAGAAATTCAACATGAAGATGGATGAAAGTAGGGAACACAGTAAGTTGGAAGCGCAAAAATTTACGAAAAGAAGACAAAAGCTTTTCATGATAAAATAATTTCAAGAAAGGAGTTTAAAGTTGGACAACAGGTTCTTCTTTATAACTCTTGACTTCAATTATTTTTAGATAAGCTTCGTTCTCGTTTTAAAGGGCCTTTTATTGTTACTAATGTTTTTCCTCATAATGCAGTTGAAATTCAAAGCATGAAAACATCTAAGGTATTCAAGGTCAATGGTTATATACTTAAGCCTTATTATGAGGGCTTTCAACATAAAAATGTGGAGGAAATTTTGATCGAGGTTGCAATTTGCTTGGAATAAGGAAGCAAAAATTAAGTTGAGCCACTGACATTAATCAAAGGTGATGCTTGGGAGGCAACCTAAGGGGAGTTAGTTCCTTCTCTATTTCTTTTTGAGCTAGTTTATTTTTCGTTATTTGTTCCTTACTTTGCATTTAGCCTTACATTGGGGATAATGTAAGTTATAAGTGTGGGGAAGGGGATAATTTGAGATTTATTATAAAAAATCCCTTCTTTTTGTTTTTAACATGTTAAATTGTTTTTAAGAAGATGGTACATTCATATATGGGGAGTGAATAATTAGAGAGATTCATGACAACTTGGGTATGTTAGCTTACTCTTGTGATTGATTGATAAGTGTTCCTTTAAAAGAGTAATAACTAGTTCCTACTCCATGCAACACAAAAATGATTAAGTCTTTCTAGATTTTTAAACTACGTTAGCCAAATGGCCTACCTTCAAGTATTTCCTTTAAGTTTAACCCTATTGAGCCTATTGCCAATTTCTTTCATTAACCTGCATTACAAGCCTGAAGACTTGAAAAACAATATACTGACCCAAGCTTAAGAAGTTACAGAATAACATTCCCTCTGTTATTGCTTGTGACAGTCATTTGTGTGGGTTTCCTAGAAGTGAATTATAGGTTAATTATTCAGTTTGACCCAACTAATTTGGAGCATGTCTTCATCTTTTGCATTCTTAGGCTTCATCATTTGTGTAGTTTACTAATCTACTCTATTTTTGATATGTATTCTCTTTTAAGTCATTTTCATGTTTTAATTTGAAAAAAAAAGCTTGCTAGGTGAAAACCTAAAAGGGCGCCTAGGCAAAAGTTAGAGCTGAAAAAACAAAAAGAAAAAAAGAAAAAATATTTCGTGGAATTAGTTTATAGATGATAAAAGGAATCAATTCCTAATGTCTTGTACTCTTTCAAGAGTGATATTCCCTCGTTCTTTAATAATAAAGGGGTGATTTGGGATATTTGCTAAGGGTGGTGTATGAATAGTGATGTTGAGATTTGGTTTACAAGTTGATGGATTTATTGGAGATCTTATTATTCATATCATCAAGATTATGAGGTGAACTGTGTTATATTTACTATTACTCCATCGCTTCTTACGCTCTTGAGCTTTATTCTCAAAATATTATCTGACCCTTGCCCTAAGCCTACATTACAACCCCATGAAATACTTTTGATTTGTGTTCTACATGTAAACCTTTGCACATTTATAGGTTGTGAGTGGGACGATAGTCAAGTTCAGTGGATTTTTTGGTTCAAGAAGGTATCTGAGTGAGCACTAGAAATTGTTTTTATTTTTAAACAGATGAGAGTTTACTAATTGATTGCTCAGTTTCGAAAGGGAATGGTTGTTGATTGATCATGAGTAAGATAATTGATATTCAATTCTTGTTGTGAGTTTTGATAGTTATTGATCTCTTTATATTTTGATTGTGCATATCCTTCTAACAATTGGGAAGGGAAGGTGTTTTTGAACTTTTACTTTGTCCGAGGACGGTCAAAGGCTAAGTATGGGATAATTTGATAAGAAGTATAATATTGTATTTTTCTCCACTAATCCTTAGTCTTTTATGTTTATTGCTAGCCTACAAGTGCTCATTATGTGCATTTTTTGATTTAGGTGTGTTATGGAAGCAAAAGGAGCAAAACGGGAATTTTGCGAATTTGGACAATTTTGGCATATTATCGAATTTGGGCCATAACTTTCACATACAAACTCTAATTGAGATGATTCAACTGGCGTTCGAAAACCTACGAAGAGAGATACAACTTTCTTGTTTTGAGTTTTTAGGATTCTGACTAGAAAAGGTCAGAAATCATACCAGAAGTGAACACTACTGCACTGATCCAACCCAGATCTGCGAGATTATTACACAATAATCAAGGAGATATTTAAGGAAGCTTCCTAAGCCAACTTGGATGCAAAATATCAGCTAAAAGGCCACTTCCCTCAGTCAAGAATACTATTATTTGGATTATTATTATTTTCCTTAATTGGGTATTTTGTTGTGGAAAGAATATTTGGCATATCTTTAGAAGATTTTCTAGGTTTCTATCTACTTTTGTTAGAAATAAATAAATAATATTATATCTTTAGCAAAACTATTATAAGGATTGTCAAATAGTAAGAGAACCTGATGTCCACTAGCTTATGGATAGGATGACAGTTCAACTACAAAGATAAAAAAACAACTCACAGTAATGGTAAATATATCACTAACTCTATCTCCTCATATGTACCATAACGTCTTCATATTAACAGTGAGAGCGTGGCCAACGTTGTTAGCTAGGATTGCAGCTCTAATCCAATTTATTATTTTATCAGCGAGTTAATATTTCGGTACCTCTGTGTGCTTATAGATGTGACTATTTCTCTCCTTCCATATCATGTAGATGGTAGTAACAAAAACCACTTTATGTAGTAAAACAGATTTTGTACCTATAGAAGAGTAGGGTACTATTACGTGAAACAGGAGGGGAAGACATCCAAAAAAAGGGCACACAACACACGCCTCTCTCTCCTCTCTTCACACCTTAAAGCTTCTTTTATGGCCCTACATGGCTAATCTCATTCTTGGACAAAGGAATTAAAACCTCGGAACATCAAAACTGTGAGATCTAAATGAGTTTATTGTTTTAATTTTGACTTTAAGTTACATTATTATGTCATGCTTACTATCATAATTATCATTCATGATTGGTAAGAGGCCTACTAGTTAATTGTGTTTGATAATCTACTGTTAATCAAGTAGCAACTAGGATTTTGTAATTTCGTTGGTGTTGTTATTAAAGATCATCTAATAATTAAGGTTAATTGGTTCACTGGTGTTCTCTGTTAACCACACGTGACGAAAGATAGGAAATACTTGTTTTCCTGATAAATAATTAAAGTGGAATTAATTATCATTGTATCAAGGATCAATTGTTAGTTTCGATGGTGGATATTTCCTTTGGCCAAGCTAGTTATTATTGATTGTCTTTAAGCTTAATCTTATTAGATTTATTAGCTTTATATTTTATTCACAACAAACAAAACGCTCCATCAATCTTAGTAGTAATTTACATACATTTTTAATTTCCTTTCTCTATGGATCGACCCTTATTCCCACTACTACAAGTCTAATTTCTAGGAGTAAGGTTTATTTTTGATAGCCCTCGACAAGCTCATCATCCATCAACTACCACATAGATGATTGTTTTACCTTTTGATAATGGAAGCCCATCAATGAAATCCATCAAAATGTCGGCCCAAATTTGAGAAGGCACTAGTAGAGATTAGAGCAACCCAGCTAGTTTTTAGAGATCAACCTTATGTCTTTGACAAACCTCACATTCCCGAATGAATTTTTTAACACCCTCTTTCATCTTCTTCCAGTAAAAAGAACTTTTGATATGATGTTGGGTTTTGTGATACCCTTCATGACCAGCTCCATATATTTCTTTAATTATGGCTGGAATTAACTGAGAATCTAAAGGAAGATCAATATGATCTTTAAAGAAAAGGATGCCTTTACTTACTTGCCATGGTCCCACTGCTTCATCTTGTTGCACTAGCTTATGCAATTGTTGTAACTCAGAATGATTCTTATTTTCAACCACCACAGGATCTAGCCATTCTGGAATAAGTATCGAGATTGCATGTATCTTAACATGTTCTCTTCGAGATAGAGCATCAACAATTGAATTATATTTCCTTTGCTTATACTCAATGTTGAAATCATACCTCATTAATTTTATAATTCAACGATGTTAAGCTTTGGTAGCTACCTTATGCTCCAATAAATACTTGAGGCTTTTTCGATCGGTTCGAGCAAGAAACCGGTTGCCCCACAAATATGGTTGCCATTTATGTAGTTGTAAAACAAGAGCCATCAGTTCCTTTTTATATGTTGACAAAGACATTTTTTTTCCTTAGAGCTTGGTGCTGAAATATGCAATTGGTTTTTGTTCTTGTATAAGAATAACCTTTAATCCAGTCCTTAATGTATAACATTCCACTACGAAAGGAATAGCAAAATTTGAAAGTGCCAATAATGGAGCTTGAATCATAGCTTTTTTAAGCAATTGAAAAGCCTCCTCTACTTCTGGACTCCACACAAAAGCTCCCTTCTTAAGCAAATTGTTGAGCGTTCTTGCTATCATCCTGTAATCTTTGACAAACTGACGGTAGTATCCGGCGAGACCTAGAAAACCTCTCAATTCTTTGAAATTCCTGGGTCTGAGCCAAGAGGTCATTACCTTAATCTTCTCTAAATCAACTTTCACCCCCTCATGGGTAATAATGTGTCCTCAATATTTTATTTCTTTTCTAGCAAACTCACATTTTTTTTCTTTTACAATAAGCTTATTTTCCCTTAAAATTGAAAAAACAAGCTTTACATGGTATAAATGTTCCTCCCAACTCTTACTATAAATTACTATATCATAAAAAAAGACTAAAATGAATTTACGCACATATAACTTGAATACTTCATTCATTAAAGCTTGAAAGGTAGAAGGTGCATTAGAAAGCTTAAAAGGCATTACCAGGAATTCGAAATAGCCGTCGTGAGTTCTAAATGCTGTTTTGGCGTTATCTCCTTCCTCTATCTGAACTTGATGATATCCATAAAGTAAATCCAATTTGGTGAACCAGATTGTCCCATGAAGCTTGTCCAATAATTCCTCAATTGTTGGTATGAGAAATTTATCTTTTACTGTAATTTTGTTCAATGCTCAATAGTCCACACAAAACCTCCAAGAGTCGTCATGTTTCTTTACCAAGAGTATAGGTGACGAGAATGGACTATTATTGGATCGAATGATTCCTTGACTAGGCATCTCTCCTACCAATTTCTCATTCTCACCCTTCTGAAAATAAGGATATCGAAAAGGGCGGAGACAAACTTGTTAAGTCCCTTCTTTGAAAGGAATTCGGTGTTCATGTGGTCTCTGTGGTGGTAAACTGACAAATTCTCCAAATACCTCCGGAAATTCTTTTTAATTTCAAGCCATTCCTTTTGCTTTTCTCCCTTTAATTGACTAGGATTATTTTCAGGATCCATAGAAACTTGCAGCAAAAAAACATTTGCCATTTTGCTTTATTGCCTTTGCCATCGTTTTTCCCCTCACTGATTTTGCCTCACTGTCAGTCATCCCTTACAACGTAATCAATGCATTCCCAGCCCTAAACTTCATCTCCATATTGCTAAAATTCAACCTAATCGAACCCAATTCTCGGAGCCATTGTGCTTCCAATACTACATCACACCCATCCAAGTCAATCAACAAAAAATTAATAAAAAATTAAGCATTATGAATTTCAATACTGACCTTTCGGCAGAGGCCCCTACAGTTAAGTTTCTCTCTAATGACGATAATGACACTCATGGGTGGTCCCGGTTTTGTAGTCAATCCTGCTGATATTGCCACTCGGTGATGTATGAAATTGTGAGTGTTACCCAAGTCAATGTGTGTAGTTACCTCCAACTCATTTATCTTTGCTTTAATTCTCATCATTTGTGGCGTTAAAACTCCTGAAATTGCATGAAGAGAGATCGTCGGCTGGTCTGACGTTACTGGACATTCTTCTTCCGCCAAGGTTTCGTCCACCTCATCGACTGTTTGCTCCACTTCGATGAGGAACAACTTGCGACAACAGTGGCCAAGAGAAAATCGCTCATCATGGTGGTAGCATAAGACCTCTTGTCATCGTCGCTCAAGTTCTACCGGAGAGAAGCGTCGCACAACTGGGGCTCCTCTTCCTCCTTGCGCGTTTGTACTTGGCAAAGAAGATGAAAGGTATGAGCTAAATTTTCAATTGGAATTTGTTAACCGGTTTCGGCTGTTTGACCTATTAGTTGAAGGCCCAATTCGGGTCTATTGGCTCATTTGTATTTTACTCTAAAAAATTCTTGCTAGCCCAATCGTTTCATTAAGATTGGGTCTCTGCGCTTGTACATCTGCTCACAATCCATCTTTTTAATCCGCTGATAAAAATCCCTACCTCTTGTTCTTTGTCAGTAACCCAGCACGTTACCAAAATTCACTCAAACTGTGTTTGGCATTCATGCAATGAGCCCGTTTGTTTTTAAATTTGCAAAGATCCACAAAAGGATTTGCATATGCCGAGATCCCAAACCGCTTCGCTAATCCTTCTTTGATATCTGACCATATCAAGTCATTGTGAAGGGCCTTTTGACGCTGCACCCATAACTGCGCGTTGCCATCCATGTGATAGATGGACAATCGAGTTTATTCATTGCCAACAATATTTTGAAATCAAAAAATTTTTCTACTCGCCTAATCCATAGCATAAGATCCTCTGTACCATCATCTCATGGAAATTCCATCGGGTCACCTTTGCAGTGATGCCCCCTTGAAAGCAATTTCACCGTTCCCATTGTTGAATTCCTCTCCTTCCGAGTTCCTTCTCGTCGAACAAGCCATTGAGACTTCTACTCAGTTTTGAAGTGCAAGTAGCACTTCGGCCATCTAGCAATTTAAGCTCTGACTCATATTTTCCATCTGTTGTTCTAGGCATTGAAGACGGTCTACATCTTCGGCCATGGTTGGCTCTAATACTAAATTGTTAAGTGTCTGGATCGCTCCATAGCCTCGGTCACTTCCTTGTCCATGCCTTGTGGACTTTTCTAGAGCTATGGTGATAGGAAATATACAAGAGAAATATTGCAAGGCAATATATTGTTTTTAATAAATTTAAAAATCTGCTTTATTCATAATTCACTAGCCTTTAAATAGGCGAACACCAAATAGCCCTAATTCAACCAAATAACATAATAAACATTTAACTAAATAACAGCTCATATTCTATCAGAAGATGACAACTCCTAATGCAATAGAACACTCCTAACAGGTAGAGATAACCGGGGACAGATTTGGTACACATAACAGGGTATAATTTAAAATGAATCAGTAATGTGATGGTCAAATATGATTTTAAATATTATTTTTAGGATTCTTACAACTCATAGTTTTGATTCCTTTGTTCTATTAAGTGTATGTTTTGGCACTCTTTTCCCTAAACAGATTATTAGTTTGAATTAATTGTCTCCTTATTTAAAGGTTGAGTGTTAAATATTAACTAAAACTTGGAATCAATTGAAAATTTTTAATAAGATGAGGAACAAGAACTTGCGTCTGGACTGAACTTAATTATTTCCATCTGTAGGCTGTCGACCGTTTCCAAAATTGAGTGTACGGACTTGAAGTCTACCGAATATCAACGTTTGGCATTGTGTTTCCTACAAATGCAGTATCTTTTAGCCCATAGAAGAAGTCACACATTAAGACTGCGTTTGAATCTATAGTGCGATGGCAATACGTACTTATTTGTCGCAGTTTTCAAATGCAATCACATATTTAGATAGGCGGGTGAATAATCGAAGGTTGGAGAAAAATACGGTGCCATCGCAGAAATCGATAAGTATAAAGAAGATTGCGGTGGGAATGTGCTTCTGCGATAGAAATTCTACTTTCCATTAATAACCTTTTGATAATTATTATTTTCTATTATATCCTCAACTAATATTTTCTTATTTATAATTTTAATTTATAAGACTAATAATATTTTTTAATGAAATATTTTATTTACTAAATTTATTTAATTTATATATTTTTATTTTAATTTAATATTTTATTATTTATAAATTTAAATTTATATGATTAATAATATATTTTTATGAAATATTTTAT